>JASCZW010012396.1:0-28633 GCA_034211315.2 Aedes japonicus
ATTTGAATATCTTTGTTTCTGCTTAAGAATACAGCAAAACATTCCAAAATTGCTTGAATTTCATATAAGAATACAGTTGGCTACTTACTCATTGAAATTGATATGTTAATCCCTGGGCCAGTTACGCCTGCTCCCACTATGATTAGTTCATTAGAATACAATCGATCCTTGACGGAGATTTGCACCACCTCTTTACCAGGAATCATGTATAGGATCAATAACTTGAATCCTAGAGGGTTTGAGCTGTTTAATGAAATACCTGTAACTAGAAATTAGAAGAAAAACTAGTATTTTCCATTTAATTCCAACTATCTTTGCTTATCTTGAAAGATACGCGTATTTCGTCTACAATGTGCAGACTTCTTCAGTGTCTCGTACTAAAGTCAGGGTTATTAGTACGAGACACTGAAGACAGTCTGCGACATTGTAGACTGAAATACATTTTATATCGATAGTCCTATTGGCTACTGACAGCAAAGGTAGTTGGAATTAAATGGAAAATACTAGTTTTTCTTCTAATTTTTAGTTATCAATAACTTGATACGAAAAGTGAAAGTTATATTTTTTCACCATCCAATCTCCGTTGTTCATAACCAAAGGATTAAATCTAACAGTTTTCGTAATGCTAAGATGTCCTATTAGATCACCTTCAAAAAGGTTCACAAACTTTCTGATCCTTAGAGCGCTCTCTTAAGCTTCTCATTGTATGTATTGATGCAATGGTAGCAAGAAAAGCAATGCATCCAGTGCCTTTGTTGGTGGACTTTTCATTGCATCAGTAGTTGAACTAGTTGCAAGCCTTTGATGTTTTTCTAACCTTCTCTGTACAACAGTTTCTTTAGTTTTTGGCCACCAGACCAATGCAGCAAAGGTAATCTTGGGTTTCACAACTTCCGAATAAATCCAATGGATTATTTTTGGCTTTAGTTCCCATTATTTACTAAATGTTTTTTAGCTATCCATAGAGCATTTGTCGCTCTGTTGATTGTCTGCTTTAAATGAAACTTCCAGTTTAGTTTTCTGTCAAGGAATACTCCAAGGTGTTTGACTGTATTTGAAAGTTTGAAGTGCGTACCTTTCAATCTTAAGTTTTCAAACAAATACTAATACCATACCAAGAATTCTAACCATACTCTGCCCCGCCCTATTCTATGTAGTACTTACAACACTTTTTCACTGCACATCCAACCATTACTCTACAAAAAAACAAAATGTTGATCCCTTGCTTTAGGGAAATAGAATATATACAAGGAGAATGACGTCACTGCTTCGATAACCTGCGGTGATTTTCTATGCCATACATAAACATTACCATGCGACACTAATATCACTACAAGTTTTATCATTTCACTAATACATGCAAGCTCGTTGGGCCGGACCTGGTATAAACGTCATTGCATCATGGGGCTTAAAATTATCGGTAATAATCTCGTTCGATTCCCAACTGCACCATTTTACAAGCAGATTCAAATTCGAACACTCATAAAAAAATTGTATAATGATAAGCACTGTATTGTACTTCTTACTGAGTAGCGATGTATAGTATAGTAGCGAAAATACTAGTTGAATTCAATAGACGAATCCAACTTGATAAAACGAAGAAGACACCGAGTGGTGATAAATCTGTCAGCTCCCATGTTAAAGTATAGGACGAAAATTTTAAAATGCTTCTAGAAAATTCAAATGAAATTCTAATTAAAAGCGGTTCTTTTGTATGATGGAATATAAATTCAAAACTACTCCATAACTACTCCATTTTCTAGAAGCATTTTAAAATGTTCGTCCTATACTTTAACATGGGAGCTGTCAGATTTATCACCACTCGGTTTCTTCTTCTTCTTCTTCTTTTCAACATGGATTCGAACCATTAAAAAAAAATACGACATACACATATTAAAATAATAATTAAGATTACCAACTCATGTAAGTTCCATACCATGAACATTTTTTTTTTCATTAGGTTGACAATGAAACATATACGCTTGCCATAAGGAAAACATTCGGAGTGGTAATGACACCAATTACAATAATTTTATAAGGTAATGTTATGAAATTCAATCCGTTTCCTTGTGGTTAATTTTCATAAGGATATTTAATGAACTTTAATAGGTTTATTTACGCTAGTGTAGTGGAGACACCGGGGGTGACATTGCGCATTTCGATACGAGTGCTATTTTTCGCTTCGACCGCATTTGCTATTATCGATTTCGATTCGAGCTCGAAACGAGCGAAGCGCTGCGGGTAGTACTAGATCTTCGAGTAAAAATTGGCATTGCGTAACATTAAGTTCGAGCTTTTTTTAGCGCGATTCGAATACAAATATCTCGTTAAGTAGAAGTTGTTCGTCGCAAAAATAAGTGCAATCATAGCCTCAATATAATCGTGAAATATACGAGCAAATACGAATTTGATTGCACAAATAATCGGTTAATCGTATGCATGTGCCAACATGTAAGTAGAAATAGAATGTTTGTGATTGAATTCAATCATTAATTATAGTTTATTTTTAGTCTACGGAATCGCCACGAATTCGGTGTGAGAACGAATGTGAGGAAGTAGGCCGACGGAAAATAAAAACAAATCGCCACGAAACGTGTTGAGCATCAACTCCTCTTAAGTGAAATTCTATATGGAATTCATGGAAGAAAACCCAGACCTTGCTCGGGGTCTGTTAAAAACCTCGATGCCAAAAGAAACTCCCACCGATTGTGGGGTCATTTTAGAAATGCGCTCAACGAACGAGGTCCCGGTGCGGGAAGTTTCCGAGTGGAAAAAGTGTAAACTTGGAGTTGTTTTTTGAAAATATTAACATTAGACACAGTCGACAGAGCGATTCAGATTCAATTACAATAACAACTTTATTGTTTGATGTTCAGAAGTAGAATGAAAAATTGATTTATCTATCCTAGCTCCATAACATCACTGCTTGCTTCTCTTTATTGATTTTAGGTGTGGGCGGACAACAAATATAAAATTAAGAACAAATTACGCCACAAAAAACAAGAGAAGCCTAAAATAGACCAACAGGAAGAAAGTGTGGTGAAATCCGCCGGGATCCAAAATCGTTTGGAAGTCACAAGCTCTTTCAGAGAAGCCTCCTTACGGATGATGGAAAGGAACCGTACATGAAAAGTCAAGCTGCAGAAGGAAATGAAGTGTTTGTAGAAGAATTCCCTAAAGAAGGTTTTGACGGTGAATCGATGGAAGCAGAAGATCAACCTGATGAGCTCGGAATGAGAGTTAGGACTGGAATAAGAGTGAGTAAGCGGTCTAACGCGAAGAAGGAGAAACTCGAACTATTCCGAAGATTTGTTGAATCACAAAAAGAGAGCAATGAGATACAAAAAGTTCTATTACAAGTGAAACAAGCAAGCCTAAAAATCATACAACAGCTTCTTGAATTTAAGTTGAAAAAATAAGCTGTGGCTCAAAAAAATAGTCATAACAACGATGAATCTGATTTTAAAAATATTTTATGAACCAAACTGTTGAAAAATAATTGAAAAAACATTAAATTTACCATTGAAAACACTATCCTTGCCTGCATTATTTTTGCATACGTAAAATTGTTTGGCAAGTTCAGTCATAATCTATACCTTAGGAAGTCGAGAAATTTTCCAAACCGAAAAATCCCTAGACCAGACCGGGAATCGAACCAAGCTGTCTCCGGCACAGTTTTGCTTTATAGCTTCCGCCTTTACTAAGAGAGCTATGAGAGGCCCCATTATCCTTTTCCCTAACCAAACCAGCCCGACAAAGCAACATTATCAATCGATATGTTTTACAAAACTCATGGGAGTTCAAAAAACTTCAGGGATATTCTACGAACTTCATAGAAATTCAATGAACTACATGGAAACTCTACGAACATCATCCAAGTTCAACAAACTTCATGGAAATTCAATAAGCTTCAGATCAAAAAATTTACGAACCTGAGGGATAAACTACGACTTCAGGGAAGTTCGACGAATTTCATAGAAATTCAATAAACTTCAGGAAAGTTCGACAAATTTCATGGAAATTTAAGAAATTTCAACGATTTCAGGGAAAGTCAACGGAAGTTAAGGAAGTTCTACCAACTTCAGGGATGTTCGTTGAACTTCAGGGAAGTTCAAAGAATTTCAAAGAAATTCAATGTACTTTAGGCAAGTTCAACAATCTATATGGAAATTCAATTAATTTCAGGGATGTTACAAACTACAGGGATGTTCTACATACTTCAGGAAAGTTCAACGATTAACATTGAGATTCAATGAGCTTTCAACAAAAACAAATTTCAACAAATTTCATGAAAATTTAAGGAACTTCAACGAACTTCATGTGAAATTCAAGAAAATTGAATGAACTCCTCGGATGTTCATCAAATTTTACAATCCAGTACAATTTACCCACTAATTTTCACTCAAAGAAAGTTAATTGTTGCAATTCCTCAGCTCACGTCTCTGCGGAATCAGAGTGCTCTCTTCATTATCGTCACTGTCGTCAAAAAACGTGGTGAAAACTTTTCTTTTAAATTTCATTTTTCAGCTGCAAACAACCCACTACTGAGCAAGTTATGTTTGTTTGTATACATTTACACTCCCGTTTCATTTTGCTCAATTTTTGAGTACAATTGTATCCTATCTTTTTTTCAATTTTATGAGTAGACCCATTTTTTACGACAATTGAGTAACATTTCCTTGAGAAAAAAGAGGTGGTATACAATAGGGGGTTTTAATTTAAAAAAAAAACATGTTTTTTCCATTTGTATCGATGACGGGTGTTCTTCCTAGCACAAACATATTTTTTATGAACCTCAACTATTTTTTCTCGATTTTTAAAAAAGAAAAATCTCGATTTTAAAAAAAGAAAAATCTAATCATTTTTATTTTCACAAATCGACATGCAGTTTCACAAAGTGACATTTATTTTCAGTAACGGGGGCCCCCGGCACTAAAAAACGGCTCCCATTATGACATAAATGCTAGAAATCAATGGTTGGTTCGTTGGTTTAGGTAGTCTGATTTTTGTAGCGTGTTTCATGGTGAAATAGGATGGTGTTGTCTTGCATTCAAAATTTTTTCATAATATTTTGAAATTGTTTTTTCAATAGTTGCACTTGTCAGTTAAAAAAAAATTAACTGCCGGTATTTTATTATATTTACTATCGAACAATGTTATAATCCACATAACCCTATAATACCCTATTGTACTCAAAAATTGAGTAAAATGAAACGGGAGTGTACAATTTGACATTTTTCTTCGAGTTGATCTAGAACCCATTAAGCTCGAAATCTAGTACGCTTAAATTATGAACTCGAAAAACATACGTAATACCAAACAAAACTCGATACGAGTTTAATACCTGGTACAGACATACAACGTACAGCGTTGTACTCCTTTAGTCTAGTACGTGTTTTTTGGTACTGGATTAAAGTATTTGACAGTTCGTACAACGGTCAGCGTTGTATGTCTGTCCCAGGCATAACATTTCTCGAATCGAGTAACTCAAATCGAGATGCGCAATGCCACCCCGGGATAAGTGAGTCGTCCAAAAAAGTATCTCCGCCCAACGTGGGGCTCGAACCCACGACCCTGAGATTAAGAGTCTCATGCTCTACCGACTGAGCTAGCCGGGCTGCTTTCTTACTGAAAGGTGGGTTCCTAAGATTCTAAAATCCAACATTTTATTCGATATCCTATTTGGTACTTTCCAGTTGAAACGTAACACCCCTGCTCAAGCATAACCAAGCAGCAGCATATTCTAATGTCAAAACAGACCCATTCCAATCGTTTCAATCTCACTTGCATGCCAATGAGCGAGATGGCAACAGATCAGATTCTTCACAACAGGAAAACAAAATTCCCACCTAAAGCTACGCGCTTTGAGCCTAATCCCAAACCCTCGGCTACTGATAACGATAATAGCGCTCATCACAACTTCCGAATCACTTGTTCTGTGCGTTCAATCAAACGAATCCGATCGCAAAATAGCAAAACAAATCCCCGTTCCAGCACTGGTCTTGATCGAACAAATAACAACAAACTATCGCCTTTTCTCTTTCTCGCTCACGCATCGCAAAGGACCAGAGCAAGATTCCGATTGGACTGGAGCCAGACTGTCGCACAGGTACTAGCAGAACATCCCACACTTGAAGGTCCATTTCCAGCCGGAAATCCGATACGATTCACCTGCCGGCTACGGAACAAGCTCGGCCACGGAGGAAATTTGCCCCTACCTGTGTCGGTTGTTCCCGCGGCGTTCGAATACAGCAAAATATACACCAAAATAACAACACCAACACTTGCACTTGACGCGGCCATTTTCAATCGCGAAACGAATTAAAACGAAGAAACTGACTTTTGACTGATGGATTGTTGTTTTTGTTTTTCTTGTTTTTTTTAGCTGTTCGCTGTTTTCTGCTTTCCGATGCGGGACTTGCAGCGCGAAGTTTGACAGCGCCAGTGATGCCAGATACTTATCCATATATTCTCCTCTATTCGTTCGAAAAGCTTTTTAGGCATTTTTGTTAACACATGCATTCAGAACTAATTCAGAAGTCATTATTGTTTTCTGTATCGTAATATTTATTGATACTTCTAAAAACCACTAAGCTACTGTCAAAGTTTTCAAATTGTTCATATACTTATTGTTACAAAACTCCTAATGCCAATAATCCTAATGTATTAGTTACAATATCATTTTCATGTTCCAGTAGGCTGCTTAATACAGTTAAGCGCTATTTACGTTGGTAAGCTTTCACATAGTATCAATTATTTTAGTACAATATTATGTTGTAAATTAGCTTCAGCTCAAAATATCTTTTATTTTTAGGGTTAATAGTTTCGTTTAAGATAAATCAATCATAGAAGTCAGTAACTTTTTGATAGCGTCAATTGATTAAATCCAATATAATTTTATACAAAGCTAATCATGTTTTGAATCGAGCTGTTCTGCCCTTGAAGTTGAACATTTTTAACATTTTTCCCGTTTTCTATGGCACTCCAACGCTCTTTAAATTCTATGTCTGGACAGCAATTTTAAAAAATTGCATTCACTTCGGGACTAGTATTCAAACCGTACTGAAAAATGGTACATAAAAATGATTTTTGATTACACGTTCTCTCAGCACGGTACAGTTCTGCCATCTGATCACAACGCAGCTATTTCCATCCTAATTCGGCTCAAATTTCCACATTGCGTACTCTTTTTGTGCCCTAACGCTTAGGGCACGAAATACTAGCAAAGGCAGGATGGTTCTCCAAAGTCCTCCGGCGGTTCGATTTTGAAACCGTGCGAATCAAGTGCCTGCAGTTCCAGCCGAGACCTGTTCGATTCCACCAAGCTGTTGGCAATATCCTGAAACATTTCCTCCAGCCCTTCGCTTGTTTTGCAGGACGTTTTGTATGTCGCGCTGATTAAACTATGACACTGCTCGCAAAAGGATTCCATGTCCGCATCGGACACCTCCGGATCGCTCGACTGCTCCAGATCGACCTTGTTTCCGACTAGAAATATCTTTGCATTTTCCGCATACGTAACCACGTCCAGCATGTGCTGCGATAGGGAATGGAATGAGGCTGGATTGTCCAGTGCGAACACCAGCAAGGCAGCCTCAGCAAACTTGTAGTAACTGGAAG
Source organism: Aedes japonicus (assembly GCA_034211315.2). Lineage (NCBI taxonomy): Eukaryota > Metazoa > Arthropoda > Insecta > Diptera > Culicidae > Aedes > Aedes japonicus. The sequence continues at coordinate 7,621 of JASCZW010012396.1, forward strand.
TAACGGAAGCGACTCGCTCCATACCACCGGTGTCCCAAAGTTGAAGCTAAAATAAACAAACCATTATCAGTTGCACTCCGAATGGGTTATCGAGCAAACTCGCCTTAAGAGTTTTATCGCCTACTGTGAAACTCCGATCGTAATGGTCCAGCCCCAGGGTGGATTTCCGGTCCGTAGCCGTGACGAAACTGTTGGCGGCGAAACGGCGGAAGATTGAACTCTTCCCCACACCGTACTCACCGCACAGGATCACTTTTTGCTCGGGAATGCGCACCGAGGCCATTGCTTGACGCTGGCCGCCGCCGCTACCACCGGGAAAATCCACCTTTGTTGACTGTTATCACCGTCTGCTACGTTTCCGGTGTATCTAAAGCCAAAATCCGATAATATAAGTAAAGTGGGAGAGAAATCACAGTTCTAAACCACAAAATTGAAGATTGTATTATCGACTGATGCAAAATTATTGCTTATTTTGCTGTCTTTTCTTTCTGCGGCAGTGGAAGATGCACTGATTTAATTAATCGTCTATCAAACTTGAGCTACAGATTTTGACAGATTTTTATTTTGATTTTTCGTCATAATCTTGTTCACAGAGCTGCACTCCAGGGGAATAAGAATGCGTTCCGTTGAACGAGGTTTGCGTTTTGCAACATGAATACACGGAGAAAATAGAAATGGTGAAAATCAACAAACATAAATAAAGTTTATTTAAATAAAATAAAATACAAATAAAATTTATAATGGTTGAAAACACGAACAGTTCGAATCTCACCCCGGACAAATTACGAAAATACCCAAAAGGTACTTGAGTGACTACGACGGTAGATAAACCATCACTTTTACTTTCAGAAAAATATTCCGCTCCATTATTCCGTAAGTGAATGTGACATTTCGTTCCATGTAGATCAATTGTCAAAATTCCGCTTGGTAATATTGAACAACATTCCGTAATCTCTTTACTTTTTAGGTCGATACTGGGTTTTACAAGCGTTGATATAGACTAGTGGTCAAGCCACTGGATCCGTAACCTCAACGTTCAATGTTCGATTCTAGGGACCTCCATGTTTTTATTTTTCCAACAGAATTATATTTCATAAGCAAATTAATGAAATTCATACTACTTACTTGTGACAAAAAACCATAATGCTATCTTATGAATATCGAAAATTTATTTTACTGAGGGAAACCTTCAATTCCCCAACTTCGGTTATATACGTTTTGAGTGAACAATGTTATTTCCTCGATTACTTCATATGACTGTTACGTTCTTTTTCTTAATTATCGAGCTTTTTAGCCATGCGCTGGTTTATCTCCCATCGTAGTCACTCAAACCCCCTCTTTAGGTATTATTGTAACTTCTCCGAGGTGAGATTTGAGAAAAAAAAATAGAACTTTTGTCAATTTTACTATTATTGTGGGTTTGAATGACGGCGGTAGTATAGTGTTGATAAAAAGAGTTGATTCAACATTTCTAGGAAGTTTTTTCAGTAGAACGAATCTAACAGTGAGTGTTTCTCTCCTGTCTCAGTCTAATTTATTTATTACAGCGTCATTATAAAACATTCGCGGGATACTTCAGTACAGATCGAAAGACAATAGGGCTGTTTGGAATACTCTACAATGTTAGCCGCCTTCAAACGGACTACGGGAATATCGATGACGTGACATTATGCGACCGAAACCTTCAAACAGGACCTAGTTGCTTCGATGTAGGCAACCATCCCGGGGAATGAAGCACTTTCTTGCCGTTCTCGATGAGTTGCAATCGAACGTATTAGCGAAGTTCAGCTGCTTGACTTCAATGTCAACCTTTTCTAACACGATCCCCCTGAATTGAACGGCTCCGGTGAATGGATGAATTTCCAGTGGGTGCCAAAAAGTTCCTTCTCGTAGTCCTAATCGGCTCCTTGCTGATCCCGCGGGGACGGATGCGCTTCTGAGCGGTCCATGTGGTATACCTATTCAGTGCAATGTAGCTGAACCGAACGAATACTTATAAAACAAAAGCAAATCACGAACTAAATTTATATTGACAATGACCAATACCTGTCGAGCGCCATGTTGATTTTTCAATCCAAAACACAATTGAAGTATGTGTCTAATAATTTTCAGTCATTAGGCGTGACACATACTTTTCATTGGATTTGAATATGCAAACTATCTGTCAAGCTAATACGTTGGAAATTAAGCACAAGAAAATATTTTTTTTTTTAGTTATGAAATATATGTGACCATAACACATAAAGGGTATAACTTTGCATTAATATATAAATTATTTGATTTTTTATCCGTGCAGTAAATCAACCCCAAATTTGCATTTCAGATCTTACAAACATTATATTAGAATTTATCAGCATCTTGAATGTTATCGGTTGTAAAGTTGCATTTCAAATGCTATATAAATGCGTGTAGTCTGTAATAAGCATTTCGAATGCAAAATAGCATTAATGAAGCATTATCATAGCATTGCAGTAAAGCAGCCGTATATTGGGCCAAAAGTGGCATCTATGTTGAATTTAAGGCGACTTAATTGCATGATAGGCTGCCGTTAAGACACGTTGGAACTGCTTATTGGTTACCTAGGTAGATTGACTATAATATCCGAATAGTCTTTGTTATTATGACCGTAGTCAAGAATGAGATGAACGTCGTGAATTCAGCTTTTTTCATGATTATTGTAACCATTGTATGCAATAGTTAACTTGACCATGATTTAATTGTCGATACAAACATGGAATTATTCTCAGTGTAGCTGAAGGTCATACACCTTCAGCCAGTGGGTGCGACACATCTAAACCCAGATTCAAGATGATCAAAAAATCTCACGCTAGCGAATGAATCTCTAAAAAATCTTGTTGCAGCTTGTGAATCTTAATCCATCAACTTGCATCGTGCTGCATCTTTTTGCAGTAAATCTTTAAAATCTTCATCATAATCTTCAAAATCTTCTTTCTATCTACTAAGCGTGCGCACATCGCACAAAAGCAAAACAAAAAAAATCCTGCATCTGAGATAGAGTCGCTCCCCCTGCCTTCAGCTCAGTATGTAGGGTCACCCACAATAGATACGTTCCGTTGACATAAATTTGACAGAAAACATATGGGAAAACTGTAAAATACACTCAAACGCATCCGCAACGTATCAATTGAGAGCCAGGCATGTGCAATAAGAATCTTTGTTTGATTTGCTTAATTTCATTCGGAGAAATCAAGAAACAGAACCCTTAACTAACACCGTTTGCCATTGCGTCCGCTCTCTTCTACCATCTAGCCTATCTGCCCTGTCGTTGTCTCCTACTCTCACATTCTCTTTCGTAGCAAGGTTACAACATTGGCAAATATGGCGAGCACCGAGGGGCACAGCTCTACAATAAACAAACTTTTAGCAATCTTTTTGAACCTGGAACCGGTCAGCATTCAAGCCAAAACCAGAATGAGGATAGCCAAAAGCAACCAGAAGAATCCAAATTTTCACATTTATTCTTATCATATGTTAAGATAAGATGATTTTTATTTCAAACATAGATATCATGTGGTTGTGGATGTGGATTCAAAAACTGTTATTTTCGTTCGAAACTTGCTTTCAATTTAATTTAAATGATTTTAATGTGTCATGTTGAACTTCGATATTTTTAATTTGAATGGACGAAAATTGTATCCGTGATTGAGGTGTAATTTTATTTTGATTTGTTTTTCAAGACTTTAATTCAAATAAGTGTAAATAAAATTAAAAAAATTATTCAATAATCAAGAAAGCAAACTCAAAACACATTTTCTCACCAGAGGTTATGTCACTCGGCCACAATGTGTTAACACCCTAAAAACACAATCCACCACACTTCAAAAACACTCGCCACAACATGAAAGATAATATAGTTTCTGGCAACACTAAGACGAATTCATTGTTTGTTTTCTCACTGTTGTTTCCCTCTCGCTGGCACTGATGTAATTCAGGTGGTATATAAGTGTGCGTGGATTAAACGTCAAAACGTCCTTGGTAGCCAAAAAGCATAAATTTTCGATTTTAGCAGTAGCGATTTTAGTTCATAAAGCAAATTTATGAAATTCATACTGATTTCTTATAACAAGTATCCATAAATAAATCTTATGAATATCGAATGTTAATTTGGCAAAGTGTAACACCCCGTTCGCACTACAACCTCCCGCATGAACACGAACCATTCTTGGACTATTTCGCTTAATGTTGACGACCATTTCCGTTATTGTTACGACATTTACACTTACAGTTGACAACTATAAACCAACAATCTCCTATACAGTTTCAACAATATGTCAGATGGTAAAAGGCCAAATAACAATATGCTCAATAGGCAGTTAAGTTAGGTTACCATAAAGAAGTGGCAATTTTCACGAACAAAATTTTTGTGGAACTCTATGCCAAAAGGTTGGTATAAAATCCAGACCGAGTGCAGACAATCATAAACCTTTCAATGACAATATGGCATGCATTAACATTATGTGATAATGTAGAGGTTATATGGTGAACACGAGATTAAACTTTTCGATAACAATAACATATAATGTGATAATATATCTAACATTCGATATACACTAAGAAAATTTTACTAATAGATTCTATGTGCCCACACATAGATTTTTGCAATCTGCTTTGTACAATGAAATCTATGTGCAGGAAACATAGTTGTTTTAGTTCCACCTAAAATCCATGTGTGGCCGCACATATTATTCATTTGACACATAATTTTCATTTACCCTTCTAAGGGGATTATGTTTATGTGTGGCAAATAAAATCTATTAGAATTACTTATAGATTTGTACCATTAATTATGTGCAGATTTTTTTTCGTGTATAGTTTTGACTATATGGCAAATTGTTTTTCGTTATGCGGGCTATATTACGTGATATAGAATATCTTGATATCTAATTCCATGCACATTATTTTTAGTGAAAACTAGATATAGAGATGCTTATATCAAGATACTCTATATCACGTAATATAGGCATTAGTGTGAACGGGGTGTAAGTTTTACGTATTTTTTGTTCTGATGGTGAAAGCAATTATTTAGTAATAACCAAATTATCACCCCTATCTCCCACTATCCACAGATCGTTTACTTGCCGAGACGCTGTCTATCGAAACGCATACTTGCCGGCTGTCAAATTCGACAGATGGAAGTAAGTATGCGTTCGCATACTTCCGAGCAAACGTCAAACTTTAGATTTGTCTTCCTTTCCGTCACTTTAGTTTGAATAAAGTAGACACATTTTGTCAAGGTGCGCGAGATTTTCCGATTAAAACACTTCGTTTGTTGCTGAAATCATGCGGAAAAGTGATTGAATGTGTTACCGAAGCTTTCCCTTGTGTGAAAATGGTGAAAAGTTCACTACAAATGATTCATAATGTCGTTCGAAACCGGCAAGGATTTGTTGACGTTCGTCTAACCTGCCTTCTGCAGGCTCGACGGACTTTTGTTTTGAATGGATTGATTCTTCAACCGCGGTAGTATTTTGGCAGTCTTCGGGTGTTGCACATTCCATGGCTTTCAACGCATTCACAACTTGGAAAAACAAACTGAGATGAGCAGTGGCAGTAACGATTGTTTTCACTCAATTTTAGCTAACTCGCCAAGATGGTCCAGCGTTTGACACTGAGGAGACGTCTGTCTTACAACACCAAGTCCAACAAGCGACGTGTGTAAGTATGAAATGAAATTTCTTGGGGGAAAACTACGCACAACATTTGCTACCATCAGAAAGTTCGAATTAAAAGTGACTTTGTGATGCTACCTGTTTGTGCAAGAGTAAACAAGCATATCCTTTTGCCTGTTGAACTTGGCCTATTTTGGCAATCGAGTATCAGCACTTCCATCGGATATGACAGAACCTCAATCCAGCAATCCTGAATAATAATCCCGAAGTCGAAAAGGGCACAATTTTTGCTACCATTGGTCAACGAATTGATTCCTAGTTGACCAGTGCTACAAATTGTGCCAAATAAAATCAGGACATTCCTTTGCCTATTGATCAGTCCACCAAACATGACGATTCAATACTTCCATCGAATGTCACAGTACATACCTTTGTTAGTGTTAGCACTTCCATCGGATATGACAAAACTACAATCCACCAATCCTGAATAATAATCCCGAAGCCGAAGATGGCATAATTTTTGCTACCATTGGTCAACGAATCTATTCCTAGTTGACCAGTGCTACAAATTGTGCCAGAGCAAATCATGACTTTCTTTTGCCTATTGATCAGTCCGCGAAACATGACGATTCAATACTTCCATCGAATGTCACAGTACCTTTGTTATTTCATTAGTATTTCCGTAGTTTGAGGACGGATGTTTACTAAAGTTGATTTGTTTTTATTTCTTTGTTTACCGACAGTGTTCGTACGCCCGGTGGCCGTCTGGTCTACTTGTACGTGAAGAAGCAGCGTACCGTACCAAAATGCGGTCAGTGCAAGGAAAAGCTGAGCGGCATCAAGCCATCCCGGCCTAGCGAGCGTCCACGTATGTGCCGCCGCTTGAAGACCGTCACCCGTACCTTCGGTGGTGTTCTGTGCCACCGATGCCTGCGCGAGCGCATCATCCGTGCATTCCTGATCGATGAGCAGAAGGTCGTCAAGGTTCTGAAGGCACAGCAGCTCGGAAAGCCCGTCAGCAAGCCACCGAAGATTGCCAAGGCTCCGACTAAGGCTGCCGCAGCCACCACCACCACCAAGAGCAAGTAGGGAGACTGTGATGTGGATGTGAGGAAGTTCCGGGAAAGATGCGACACCGTGTACCATATAAGAAGCATATGCGAAATGGAAAAGAGAATAAAATCTGGATAAAAATACTATAAGGAAGCAGGAAGTTGACGCGTCATTTTATCCGAACTTATTAGTGTATTTTGAAAATAGAACAAAGATGGGGACGCTAAGAAAAGTAGCAGGAGATAACGGCCAAAATTGAACTTCACATACAGCAAAACTAGGGGCTTAGGTGCGTACTACACGTTTAATGATTCAAAATTTCAAAATGCTCCTTGACATTTCAAGCCCTTTGCACATATAAATTCTAGACAAAATCGTCAAAAGGTCGAAAGTAACATTTGTAAAAAATGACTTAAAACATAAGTTTCCTGGAAATGCCAGATACCTAGCTAACATCAATATCTACTACCGACGAGAAGGTAATAACTCCCAGTATCTGTTTCTGGAGCTATTTTGTTTGTGGGAGCAAGCAGATCCCAGAAAAATACGCTAGAAGTCATTGTTTGCAAATGTGACTTTCGACCTTTTGACTGTTTTGTCTAGAACCCATCACAGCATGGAGTTGCTTTCTTACCGATTGAGTGAATATATGTGATTTGATTTTACTTTACCTTTCCACCCACAGGTTTCGAGGTCGAAATTATAGACACTCAAGTAACTTGAGTGTCTATAGTCGAAATGTATGAGTGTCCTGCTCAACCTCACGCGAATCGCGAACATTGATTGAGATATCCTAAGGACAAGAAGTGCCCACGAAAAAAACCTTTGCCTTTCAAGGTTATTTCAATTTTTGAGTGAAAAAATAACGCCCAGTGTTGAAAGTAAGTTGAGTTTTGCCAAGATTTACTACGTTTGAAAGATAGTGAAGATTTATTTATTGACCATAGCTCGGTAAAGCGTATTGTTCGCTTCAAAGAATTACCAAAGGAATTACTGAGTTTACAAAAAGTACCAGGTTATTTCTGAAACCGAGATTATTCGGTTATATGTGTTACCGACATCTGTATTTATTTATATATTACACTATATCGTTTTGCACTTTACTTCTGAAAAGTATTTATTTTTCAATAAATTAAAAGTAAAGTTATCCAGGGTAGGTGACGACTTAAGCACCCCGAAACCCTATTCCAAGCACGGGGTTAATGTTAACCTACAACGCTCATTTTTTGTAGTATGGTGCTTCACTAGATGGAGCACCATACTGCAAAAAAATGAGCGTTGTAGGCAGGGATGCCAGATTTTTTTTTCAAATGTCTTCTAAAAATTTGAAATGTCTGCGAATGCCTATAAAAGTCTGTAAATTTCTTTTTAGAAAATTAGACTTCTTTCAACGAAAAGACGTAATAAGAGAGCGAGCTATGTCATTATCGCTATTTGTGTGATTATGTAAACATGTCTGCATCTATTTCTTGGATTGTATGCAGCCTTACACTATTGTTTCATATTATTAAAGTGACACTGAAACTTGAAGCATTCGCATAAATGACACGATTTTCTATAATTTTTCCTCCCTGTAACGCTCTTTCCAGTTTTGTATTTTAAAATCAAAATTTAGTTTTCATTTGATAAATTCAACAGACTTTTTTTTTATTCAACAATAACCATTGATGGTGTGTACCATATTTTAATATGGTGTCATCATCACTCATGATCATCAATATCATTATGGACATATGAATGATTTTTGAATAGACTGCTTCTTCGGTTAGTCAGTGATTATCTCTTAAATTTCAGCGAAACTCTCTCCTAATCTTCTGCAAGGTTTTTTGCTTTATTCTGAGAAAATTCCTCATGGAATTCAGAACCCAACCTTACCTTCCAGAAACATGTTGTAATTTTTTCCTAAACATAGTTACTTTCTAAACTTCTGATAAGTCCTATCCTAAACTATGAAAAGAGTTTCTGCAAAACTTTGAGAAAGTACTTTCCAGAATTTCTTGGACAATCTTTTTAAGTTGTTAGAAGATTCTTCCTGAACTTCTGAGAAGTTCTTTTCTGAACTGCCGAAATAGTTCGGAGAATCGGAGAAGTTTGTTTCTGAATTTCTGAGAAATTTCTGCTTGAACTACTAGAAAGATCCCCCTATACTTCTGAAAAGTTTCTTCCTGATTTTATCAAAAGAATCTACCAAAATTTCTGGAATTTCGTGAACTTCGAGAAGTTCCCATTTAGAAATGCTGGAATGATCGATTAGGAACGTTAGGGTGGCCCTGTAGCACTTCTGGGTAGTTCCAACTAAACTTTTGGTCTCTTCGCAACTTCTGAGAAGTCCTCTTGTGAACTTCTGAGGAGTTCTTTACTGATTTTTTTGAAAACTTCTATCTTGACCATACAGGTAGTGCCCTCTCTGGTAGGTTTCTTCCTGAAATTCGGGGAAGTTTTTTCCAGAGCTTATTCTTACCAAACTTCTCATTGGTCCCATACGGAACTGCGAGGAAAATTTTATTTCAAAAGTTTTAGGAAAATTCCCCTAAAATTTGTTCTCGAAGTTTCTTGCTGGACTTCTGAGAAGTCCTCTTCTGAACTTTTGGGAAGTTTTCTCAAGAACATTGGGGAAGTTTGTTTCGGAACTATTGAGAAATTCGTGCTCAAATTAAAAGGAAGCACCCCCAATGCTGTTGGAAAGTTTCATTCTATACTCTCTAAAGAATTTTGAGAAATCCGTATTCTGAAATGCAGAATGTTCTCCTCTGAGCTTTGGAAAAGCTGCCAAGCACTTCTAGGAAGTTCCAACTAACCTTTCGAAAAGTTTCTTCCGAAACTTCTAGGAAGCTATTTCCTGAACTTGTGAGAAGTTCTTTCCCCAACTTCTATGACGCATCATCCTGATGATTTTTTAAGAAATTATAGGTTGTGCTCTTTCTGGTTAGCTCCCGTTTGAAATTTGGGAAAGTTTTTTTTTCTGAACTTCTGGGAAGTTAAATCTTGATTTCTGGGAAGAACTCCAAAACCTCTGAAAAATTCCAAACTTCAGAGAACTTCTGAAGCTCTGATAAGTCCTCTCCTGATTCTTGGGGAAGTTCTGTCTTGAAATTATGGTAAGTATGATCTTAAACTCCGGTAATGAATTTTTGAAGGTTCTTCTTGCATGTACTGCTTGCTCCCAATACTTCTGAGAAGTTTCTACCTGACCATAAGAGAAGCTTTTTTTTCGAGGAAGTCTCTAAATTTCTCAAATTTAATTTTTTTGTTGTGCACCTTGATTTTCGTTGTGACTTAATAGCAAAGGACCCATATTACCAACGCTTTGACAGTAATTTTTCACATGGGTTTGAACACGCGTGGGATTGACCAGTACCATAAGTATGGACTCCATGTTACTCTCGGAAAGGGCCTGTACGATACTTATCTCCGGGCCCATTGTGTCTTCATGTGGCCCACCGCTTTCGTTTCTACAAGGATTTCTACTTTAAATAATACCTACGATATTTTAAAATATTTCGACAAAGATTCTTACCGTATCTACTATTTTGTTCAGATCCTCGTACGTTTTAAATCTGAATACAGAGAATACCTTTATTTGAAATATAAAAAAATATTCCAAATGTCTGTAAATGTCTGCAACATAAATAAAATGTCTTCTAAATGTTTGCATCGTTAAAAAAGTCTGCAATAAAAATGAAAAGTCTGTAAGTTTACAGACATGTCTGTGAATATGGCATCCCTGGTTGTAGGTTAACGTTAACCCCGTGCTTGGAATAGGGTCTCGGGGTGCTTAAGTCGTTACCTACCCTACTACGAAAGTTATGTCTTTAATTTGAAAGTGTATTTTTTCGTTTGTTTCTTTTACCATAAAAATTGTAGAACTGTCAAATCCACCAACTTTAAGTAAATAATCGTCCTCGTCATTGTCATTCTCGAGAAATTTAAGCCATTGTTTACATTTGCGACAATAGATCATTGCACGATGGCGTCATCAATGCAGTTTTGACAGTTCAGGGAGCTTATTTACGTGGACTTAGAATATTTTCGGTAAGATCGGTTTGAGATTTTGTGTTCTAAATTTATTACGATTGAAATAAAATTGCAGGAAAATAGACACCAATGCTTATTTTTACATCATTTCCTGAATCTAATCGTACAGAATCCGGAAATAGCATATTGAAATTTTCGATTGAGCGGTTCAAATTCTAACACCTTGTAAACAAGCTCCCTGAACTGTCAAAAAAGTGAGGTTAATACATTCGGTGCAATGATCTATTGAGGAATCCAACTTGAAAAAAGAAGAAGAGTGATAAATCTGACGGCTGCCATATTAACACGGAGAAAAAACAGTCCCGGTTTGAAACAACTAACTTGTTGGTTGACATCCAAACTAAAAAACTGGTTGTTTTAAAAGTCCGTTTTGTTGTTTCAAACCAATGATTTCGTTTTGAAACAAACAGGTAGGTTGGTTGTTTCTACCTAAATATATTACCACAATACAACACAAATTATGGTTGTTCTAAACTAATATTTTTGTTGTTTACACCTTGAGAGGGATTTATTATTACCAAAACGCAGGTTGTGTTGACCCAGGGAAACAAATTAAAATTTTAGATTGATTCAACCAGAGCGACGGTAAAAATAAACTGATATTTTGTTAAGAGAAAAAACAAAACAAAATTTAGTTTGAAACAGACTTTTTTTGGGTTACTTCATATCCCATCACCTGGTCCCGCTGCATGCTCTGACGCTATCACTCAACAATAGGTAAGAAACTGAAAATAGTAGAGAGGCTCGCATAAGCATTTGTAGATTTCTCTTAGACGGAGAGAAGTCTATTGTAAATGTGCACTTTTCTTATGGTTCTAATTAGCATTTTAATCAAATAAATATTTTTGAATTTACAGTAGAAATGAAGGTGAATGCAAACTAAAATGTTTGTTGTTTCAAACGTTTTCATTTGTTTGTTTCATTAGGGTTATTGAACCGACTATGATCATGGTCAAAAATACCATTTAAAATAGTTGATACAACATTTTCCATAATGTCGGAATAGTCCTTGTTACCATGATCATAGTCAAGAATGCCATGAACGTGGTGAATTCGTCCATTTTCATGGTTATTGTAACCATTATATGCAATAGTCATCTTGATCATGATTTAATTGTCGGTATAACGATAGAATTTTTCTCAGAGTATGATCGGGGAACTTTCCAGAATTTCAGAAAACGTCCCAGATCAACAGGAAACTGGAGTTTTTGAGCATTTAAAAAGTTTAGGAAACATTCAAAAGATTTTTCCATAAGTTTGGGGAGCTTCCTAGAACTTCAAGGATCTAGTGTGCAGCTGTCTGTTTAAATTTGTTCTTGTCAGGTGCAGATAACATTTCAACTGTTATGTTGGGTGAAGGGCGATTCTTTCGGTCTATGAAATCGTAACTAAACGAGCTAATGCGCTTATTGATGAAACTTTTCGAGAACTGCATATCTTTCCGTTTATAATACGAACTTAGCACTAGTTGAATGGTCAAGGGGATAATTCCTTCTGCAAGATCGTGCATAACGCCCAGGGCCCAATTGTGTGACGTAAAAATTCTTCGAATCGTTCAAAATGCACCCACTAGCCTTCAAACCACACTCTGAAGGTTTCATGCTACCATCCTGAACAGCATAGAAACACGTTTGATACCAGCTAGTTGTGCGCTCGGTTGTGCGTAAAGGATATGTAGAGGTTGGATCTTCATGGAACAGTGGACGCGATATTGTGCATATTCTGCAAAAGACATTTGCTCCCGGTCCAAGTAGTCCGAAAACGTCATGTGCTGCTAATGTATCCCCACAAAATATTGTGACTGTTGCTCTGATCTCGAATGACTCTTCTCCGTATTGAACAGTTACACCGTCCTCTAGCTTCATAATGTCTGACTCCAATGGTTCAAGAATTTTATTGAATCCAACCTTTTTAACAGTACTAGAAAGTGCATATATTACCGGAAAGACAGTTTTGGGAGATGAATTATATCGATCAGGGAAGTTTTGAACCTTGAAACAAGTGTTTGAAATGTTCTTCTTAACAGCTCTGGAACTGAAAGCATTACCCAATTCTACATCATCTTGTGGTACAAGGAAAGTCGTATTGCATTAGGATATTTTTTAAAGTAGCTACTTTGTTTGAAACACCTTCCGGTTCTGTAAGAGCTGTATTCTTTCACGCCAGGTGTTCCTTGTTCAAGATGTTCATTTTGAAGGAGATCGCGATTCCGAGGACTCCGAAAGATTAGTTTCAGCGTATCGATTATGGGTAAATATGCAAATGTTTCGTTTACGTGAATAGTTTTGTCAATCCCATCTATATGCTGAACAGCGTCTCGGTGACCGACACATTTCATCACCGGCTTGGGATAGGTCCCTGTTAATGTTTTCAGGAATTTTTGCTGGTACGAAAATGACTTAACATTTTCAAATAAATCGAGTGATTTAAATGTATCCAAAACACTAACACTGGATTCGGAATCCAAATCAATATTGTTTGCATTCAGAAATTCAACAACATGTCCCTCCAGATACGTAAAATTTTGGTTTATCAAATTCTGGCAAATACTCACAGTTTCCACAATTTTATTGAGTGGAATACCAACATTAGCTGTGAGCCGACAAATGCTCATAGCTGCTATTTGTTGAATTTCTTTTAATGTTGTAGACCGATTGGATGTACGGGTTGTGTTCGGGAACTGTTCACTAGTTTCTGAGAAATACGGAGGTGCACCCACAGTCAATGACAGTTCAGGTTCTGATTCTGGAGGATGCTTTTCCCTAATATGCCTCTTTAGAGAATATAAATGCTGATCTAGATGCTGATAGCGCATTTGACATCGCGGGTATGTGCAATAAAAAACGTAAAGTTTTCTTGAATGTGACCCTTTCCAATGTGCCAATTAACATGGCGCCCGAAACCCTCCACATATCCCGGGATCGGCTGACCGCAGAAAAAACACACGATGAATTCTTCTTGCTCCATCTATATACAATGAAATAAAAAATACATTTTAATTTTACTTACGGAAAAGATTTCTTGCTCCTTCATCAAGGACTCAAATTTTTTCCAATATTTACTCCATTTTTGGCACTTACTCTTGGCTGCACCGTCAAACAACAGAACTGGTGAACATTCGAACTTTAAAATGGCGGCAATGGTCGAGTTTGACAGCATGAAATAAATTTACAATTTGTTCGGTACTTGTTTTACAGTTTATTTTGCAAAAGAATAAAATTACGGTACATTTGTTATTTTTTTACAGTCCTGAGGAACTGCAATAATTTACAGTTTCGATCGGTTTTTTTATTTCACAATTTTCGGTAGTTTTCTATAAATTACAGAAATCCAGTATTTTTGATTGGTGGAAATTTTCGTTGAAATTTCTGTTTTACAGACCGACCCAAGTAACCATGAGGCTATAATAGCATGCACATATAAGGCATATGCATTACGTCCAGTGCATCATTGAAGTTAGATTAAAGCTAAAAAGGGCCACACTAAGAGCGAACTAAAGCTATATATTTTGTAATGCCATAAGACATTGCTAAAGTAGCATTGCGTTGGTAATGCATCACTACATTCTTAAGCTAATCTAACGCTTCATTACTTGACAACTGTTGAATTGATGCGATCCCGCATTACCGATGCTAATTTTGAGTTAAATAAGTGCAATAATATAATGCTTGTGGTTACTTGGGTATTGTTTATGCGGGCAGACCCGATTGTCACTTCTCTATGTTGACGTTTCTGTGACTACGCCCAATTCAGCTCACGTTGCACCGGCACAGAGGGGTACTCGTCGTCAACAACATTGTTTGAATAATATTTGGAATTTATATTATAGTTTCATTTGAAAACCGAATTTATCGACTAGCGACAATCGATTTTACTCTCATTCTGTACGTTATACCTAATGTCGGAAGTAGTGCGCTCTATGGCGCATCAGATGCGCCGTACAGCGCTCTACTTCCGACATTAGGTTTAACGTACAGATCGAGAGTAAAATCGATTGTCGCTAGTCGATAAATTCGATTTTCAACTGAAACCATAATAATTTATAATAGTATACTTCCCAACTAACATTTTTAGTTGCTTAAGCCGAAGTTAAGAACTTATAAGCTGTTTTATAATTGTATAAAAGCAAGTGAAGCTGAATAAGCTATAAGCAGAATTAAAAATCGATGCAGTACTTATGCTTAATGTAACACAGCTTTAACACAACATTTAGCTTTAGGTTGCATACTTTGAAAAGAAAGCTCTTATGCGAACAATGTTTGTCTGCATTTACACAGCTTGTTTATGTAGCTAAGAAATTAGTCGGTTAAGCTTTTGAATTATCATTATGTGTTCTCTTACACAGTTTTATTTGTTGGCTTTATAATAGCTTTTCAAAAGCCTTTATATTAGAAATACCTTAGCCGCTATACAGCTTAGTGATTATAGCTGTATAAAATGTTGTATAAGTACATTGAGCGAACATATCGAAAAGATTTCATTCGAATTTAGTATGGAAATTTGCCAGAAGACATTTTTGCAAATTTTATACGATTCCCTTATGGAAAGAAATCATATGACAATCGTATGAATATTTTCCTCACATGAAAAAAAAAGTTGCAATCGGGATGCGAACCACGAACCTCGGCATCCAGAGCCGAGCCACAATCCCACGAGACTATACACGCTTGATAAGTGATGTCAATTGAAAGCGTAGAAGAGGCATGCTTTTATCGACCAATGCAACAATAATCTTTTAATACGATCTCTTATGGCTTTGTGGTTAATAGTTCTGATCGTAGGGATAATTTCCTGAGTGTAGTTGCGGCACAGAGTATGGAGCATATATGCAGTTATTAATATGGAGTTCTTGAGCTGGAGCTCTTGAGTTGAGTCTTAGCTGTCAAACTAAACAAAAGGAATACCATCCATTTTATCGAGCAGAGCATTTAGATTTCAAAATATTTCGAAGGATGTTTAAAAAAATTAAGAAAAGCGGTACTTACTATTGAAAACGAAGTATGAAGCTTATTTGAGGAGTTCATATTCGGAGCTGTCGAAAATTGCTTTCAAATAAACAATATAAATTCCACTGAGCAGAAGATCAGGTGTTCAATTCCCGGTCTTAGTGGATTTTTTTAATCACCAGGAATTCATTAATATAGCAATGATAAATATAACAACTATAACAACAGTTATAAATGAAATTATAATTAATGTAGTTAAAAAAAATTATAACTAATGAATCCAAGCGCGGCACAGCTAACAATGTAAATTGGATGGTGATCATGTTTAGATTATAAGAATCTCGGTAACACTGATTTTCAAAACACTACAAACCTGTTCGTAAAGAGCAATTATTGTTGTTCAACATAATTAGAACTAAAATACACTTTGAATACGGGTACTGGAATTCCTCACAGCTGATATGGATCTGAGGATACAATCACCGTTCTTAAGGTGAAGGTGCAGAGTTCAAATCTGGTAAGTACACGGGTTATTGATATATAAATATATTCTATATATAAACATTATAATACAAAGTTCATATAGTTAAATGTTAATCACGCATTACAACGATAAAACAACACCATTGCCGTAATACCGTCCACGAGTATAGTAATCAGTGTTTGACATACATATTTTTTCGATTGCTGTATAGTGACTATGTTTAAGAGTTTATATCAACGTTTTAAGACTACCAATAAAAAGCTGTTTGCCACAGTTCTAAAAATAGTAATTGCGATGAACAAATAAATATGCTGAATATGCGTTTCAAAAGAACAGTTACGTAATAAGTTGTATAATGTTTGGATAAAAGCTTCCTAGGCTATAAACCGATTACATATTCTGCTTGACATTTTTTTCATTTTCATGAAGCTGGGTAGATTCGCCAGATTTGCTTGTGAAAATATTGGCTGGGCGCTTGTGCAACCACTACATAACCATTACTCAGTTTAAAGTTGTATACGTATTGCCTATGAAGCGTTTATCTAATTAAAAATGTTACTTGGTTGTTGCATCCTAAATTTATTTTATTTTTTCTGTGAACCTGGGTTATCCTAATTCTGGATTTGGCTTGAATGCTAACAGATTCCAGATTCAAGGGGTTTGCTCACTACTAGCAATCGAGCAAATAGCCTACCGATAAATGTGACGATTGGCTCATGTAGCGAGCGTTGAAACTCAGCCTGATATTCTGAAGAGGGACGTACAGGTTCAAATTCTACCCGATGAATGTACTGCTGAAATTAACCTTTCTTGAATTTGATTTAAAAATTGTTATTTTCATTCGAAACATGCTTTCTTTTTACTCTAAATATTTTTATATCTCGTCCTATATTAAAAGTTGAACATCGATATTTTAATTTAAATGGACAAAATCTGTATCCGTGATACAAGCTGTACTGCATTGCGCTCTTTTACTTGGCTTGAGACAACGTAATGCCTGGGACAGACATACAACGTACAGCGTTGTACCATAGACTAACTCTAAGACCAGTAGGTCCCATACAAAAACGATTTTTTCTTGGCTCAGTCAGTACTAGAACATCGTCCCAAGCTCGGTCCCAAGCTTGATAATGCACCCCTTATAATGAACTCACATGAACACACTCTCAAATACTCTGTCAAAATAACACAGCAAATCAAAACAAAGGCGCAAATATGTATAACAAGGTGCTGGCTTCAAAGTGTAATTCGGACCAAGGGGTTCTACAACAGTGAACCAATTTCAAATCGCTAGTTACATATTGATTGTTGGTTGTACTCCTTTAGTCTAGTACGTATTTTTTGGTACTGGATTAAAGTATTTGACAGATCGTACAACGGTCAGCGTTGTATGTCTGTGCCAGGCATAACATGAGCAAGACATGAATTGTGTAGCTCATGCTTAGCTCTTCTAAGGCCTTTTCAAAAATTATATCAAAATCAAATTTCTTAAATGAGCAAAATATAGCGCACTTACGGTACTCATTTTCAAAAGTTTTTCTCCGCCAAAATGGCAGCACTGGATCTGTGTCAGTGTCATTTTTCATATTCAACCCTTATCAGTTTGTTTTGATTTCGTATCCAGTGTTGAGTAACAGAAAGAACATTAAAAGTTCATTAACTGTATTACTTCCAAATTTATTCCACGAGTACAAGTCGCCAGATTTCATGTTGATTATAGATTCCGACACCATTTGCCTTTCCATGCTGACAATGCCCGTCAAACCCGGTGTAGAGCGAAGATGTATTACTGTATGACGAAAGGTACTCATCCAGCTGTTTACTCTTTTATTCATTATTGTTATTATTGTCCACTCTCCGTAGGAGCATAGAAGCCTCGTATCGTTGAACAATCTTCGCGATAAACTGTTTCAGCAGCAACTGGAAACGTTCAGCTCCCGGTTCGGCCGTAAAATACCTCCTGCCGTTCTCGCACAAACCAGATTGTTTTCGATGACCAAACCGCCGAACATCTTGGTCTACTCGAAGAATGCTTCCGTGAAAAATTGCCTTATCGAAAATCTCCGTTCTGTACTGGCGGCTGACACCTATACAATTTATCCCATTGCGGACGCCCAAGTGAAAGCACAAGCATGGGTCGAAAGTACCGCTCTGCTGGTGATTCACGGCAGTTTGGACACCGACGATGGATTGGGCCCAGGTGCGGCACAAGTCTTTTTAAATTATTTTCTTCGTGGAGGAAAATTATTGGGACTGAATACCGATTTGGTGAAACTGATTTTGCCAAACTTCGAAACATACCAGCCGGAATCGAGCAGTGAAGGAACAAAGTTCACGGAAGTTGTGAAGAATTCGGATGGGCAGAATCATAAACTGGACGTGGAGACAATGGCCTTGGAGGAAACCTCAAACATCTCAAAAATTTTGAGCGTGAAAAGTTCAAACGCTAGTGGCAAAGGGATATTTACTCAACTGCTTCTGTCAGATCATAATTGCATTCTAAACAGCGTTCTGACCCAATTGCTGAGTTCATACCTGAACATCAAAACAAAAAAGCAAGTAACGACACATGCGGAGAGCGAATACAAAAATGCATTTCTTATAGGCAGTATTGATCGAAAGCGAAAGTTTATAGACCTACTGAATGACACGAATCACATTCGCAACGTTCTCAACCTTGGTGAACTGTCCCTGCAATTTCTCAGCAACACTGAGAAGCATTTGATTCCTTCGGAAAGCCAACTGCCCGTTTTGATGGATCAACCACCGGAGGATTTTTCAACCAAATCATATTTTGACCATTTGAAGACATCTCTGCTAGGTCGGATAGCAATCTACTGTCCCATGATTACCAGCTCGATGGTAATCGTCTCAAATGCCACGCTGAATCATGGCTTTGTGGTCATTACGCGGCGCCAAAGTCGCGGCAATGGCAGAAACAACAATCAATGGCTGAGTCCAGAAGGATGCGCCATGTTTTCGTTACAACTTCATGTTCCTCTGGGTAGTCCTCTCGGGCAGAGACTGCCTTTGATTCAACAATTGGTGGCCGTTGCCGTTGTCCACGCCATTCGAAGCCTGGCTGGTTACGAAGAGCTGGATATCGGTGTCAAATGGCCAAACGATATTTACGCAAAGGGTAGTACGAAAATTGGCGGATTGATCATCAACTCACAGCTTTGCAGCTCGGAGGCAATTGTAAATGTTGGCTGTGGAGTGAATCTCAACAATTCGAGTCCAACTATGTGCATTAATGATTTAATTAGGGAATATAACAAAGGTAGTGGGGCTAATTTACCTTCGCTAGGCTACGAACAAACGTTGGCAAATATTTTCAATAAAATTGAAGAGCTGTTCAACGAAATTCAGAGTGCGGACGAATTGCAACCTTTGTACGACTTGTACTACAAATATTGGCTCCATGGTGGGAAATCTGTAGTCGTCAAAAAAGAGAACGATGCAGAATTTGCCGGAACCGTCGTGGGAATCGATGAGTATGGCTATCTGCTGGTGAAAACCGATCAACATTCTGAATCGATCTGTGTTCATCCCGACGGGAATAGTTTTGATATGATGAAGGGGTTAATCATTCCAAAGTACTTCTAGAATATTGGTGTTTTGTTTTACGTATTTATTGACATTTAAATAAAGTTGTTGACTATTATTGAGGAATGTTACTTTCATTTATTTTAATTTGCCATTCATTTATATTACAATCAGGCTTATTTTAACTAAACCTACATAAGACTTTAGAAGAAACTATAAAAAGTAGACTATAACGGTTTCATACCACATAATACAATAAAAGCGTGACTCGTAGCTTTCTGCAAGAGAAACTAATCCGAAGAAATCGAGAAGTAAATACTCAAAACAAGCACTAGGAATATCGCAACAGCAACGGAAATAAGTACAATTTTCTCCCTCAGTGCTCGCATCAGCATGTTATTCAACAACCGCGATGATCTTCCTAATTCGGCATCTGTTTCGCGTAGCTGAAAGGAAAATAATACTTCTAAACTAATCCACCCAAAAACCAAAACCAAGAAACTCACCCGTCCCCGAGCCCTGTGAATCGTTTCTCGCTGTTCGCTCAAATCCTGCAGAACTTGCGTGCCGATCTGCTCCGTCTCGAGCACCACTCGGTAACTGTCCTTCAGATAATTCCCAGTCCGCTCCAGCCGTTCGCTGTTGTCCAAAAGCCTCCGTTTTTGATCCTCTTGTATGCCAATCTCGTCGAACTCATCAACCGATTCGTAGCCAGGGGTGTTTTTGGGTCGGGTCGTTTTCGCATTGCTAAACTCCTGCTGCAACCGTTTCCATTCGGCCTGGTAACAATTCAACCGGGATGTGTATCCCGCACGGTTTGCCTGGGGAACATCACGAATCTCCAGCCCAATCTGTTCCAGTAGTTCCTGCGATTCTTCCAGCTGTCGATCGATATCCGCTATCAGTTTGTTTCGTTCGCCTTTGGTATAGGGGGAGGGGTTTTGGTTGAAATTAGGCTAAATCTGGGCTAACATATTTTTCGCGACGTAGACCTCTGAGACGTACCTGCGGGAGATGATCCTAGCCGTCCGATTTGTGCGGTTATTTCCGCTGTCAGAACAGCGTACTGCTGCTCGTAGTCCTGAATTAAATCCATTGGAAAATGGAAAATACGTAATTTTCACTGTGAACTAATCTGCCAGCGAATTTTGCTTTTTGCATTCAATTTGTTTTCATTTTTTTTTATCGATTGACAGTTCTCGAAGACTGCAGGGGTGTTCGTGTTGCTTACACGCTAAGATCAGTTTACCCAAATATGGGTGAAGAATACCCATAATCGTGAAAAGTGCACATACTCATTTACGGGTACGTTACTACTT
>JASCZW010012397.1:0-28637 GCA_034211315.2 Aedes japonicus
ATTACAGGTTATTGGCAACACTGCCCCATGTTCGGAAGCGAGTATTTAGGATTGTTCACAGTTGGCGTCTTCAGGCAAGTTGTTTGACATTGAACAATTTCTAAAAGGCGGCATCCAATGTGTGCTGAGATTCGGATGTGATGTGATGAGATTGTTTGCTCGATTGCATGCCTCCTTTCAAAATGCCCTCCGCTCAATTTCAACTGCTTCTATTCAATTTCACAGCCAGCTGTACTCTAACGGACCTATAAATACTTTCTCTTCACATCTTATTTTACACAGTATATTCAGATAAATTGAAGTTTTTCCGACATTAACAAGTTTTCAGATACGAGAAATACACATTTTATGTTTTAGTTGCCTGGATAATGATCATGTTTGGTGGATATTTGTATTTCATTTGTATGAGAGCCCCCACCGTTCAGAGAAAGGAGGGGTCTCGAACCACCATAGAAAAAAATCCTGCCTCCAAAAGCTCCCACATACAAAATATGGTTCCATTTTCTAGATTAGTTCTCGAGTTTTGCATTTACCTGTGTTTCATTTATACGGCCAGGTAACCAATAAGTAACTAGAAATTAGAAGAAAAATTAGTATCTTCCATTTAATTCCAACTACCTTTGCTTATCTTCGACAGATACGCGTATTTCGTCTACAATGTGCAGACTTCTTCAGTGTCTCGTACTAATAACTCGACTTAGTAGAGATAAGCAAGGTAGTTGGAATTAAATGGAGATTATTAATTTTTCTTCTTATTATAGTTACAAGTATTCCACTAAACAGCTCAAACCCTATAGGATTCAACCAATAAGT
Source organism: Aedes japonicus (assembly GCA_034211315.2). NCBI lineage: Eukaryota > Metazoa > Arthropoda > Insecta > Diptera > Culicidae > Aedes > Aedes japonicus. The sequence goes on from JASCZW010012397.1 coordinate 814, forward strand.
AGTTCCAAAGCGTCTTTACGACAGCTTATCAAGAATTCAACCCAGCAAACACAAAATCGTATATGATAGTGGATATAAGTACAAAGTGGAGACGATATACGTACATGCGTCCATTTGACTTCATGTAGAATGTACGTATATCGCCTCCACTTTGCACTCTTATCCGCTATCATATACGATCCTGTGTTTGCTGGGAAGTTGATGCAACCGTAAATGCAACATAAATGCCACTTTTAGCCCAATATACGACTGCTTTATTGCAATGCTATGATAATGCTTCATTAATGCTATTTTGCATTCGAAATGCTTATTACAGGCTACAATCATTTAAATAGCATTTGAAATGCTGCTTTACAACCGATAGTTTTCAAGATGCTGATATCAAGATGCTGATAATGCTTATTGATAACCTGGGCGGGCAGCCCTTTTCAGAGAGTGGAGGGGTCTTTAACCACAAAAAAATAATCTTGCGTTCAAAAACCCCTTGATGCCAAATTAGGTTCCATTTGATTAATTGGTTCTCGAGTTATGCAGGTGTTTGTGATTTATTTATGTGAGCCCCCGCTTTAAATAGGGCCATCCTCTACTACAAATTTTCTCCCTATCTATCTTGGTTCCATTTTGATTATTTCATTTGTATTGGAGGGGGGAAAGAGATGGAAAGGGTCTCTTACTACCAAAAGAACCTTTTCAGGCCCCAAAAACCCCGCTAAACAAAATGTAACGCCGATCAGCCCCTCATGCTCAATTCAATTCCATTTCCTTGATCAGTTCTAGAGTTATACAACAGACAGACAGACAGACCGACAGACAGACAGACAGACAGACAGACAGACAGACAGACTCTTCGGAACATCATTTCTTCACCGCGAATGCTTGTGTAGTTAGAGCACCGCCACTGGAGTCGCTAAACGGGTGTCTATATCCGATCTCCATTTAGCGTCCACACCGGAGGTATCTAAACGGGGGTTGGGAAATGAGAACGCAACAAAGAAGTGACTCCCCGCTAAAACTCTGGCTTTGTGTTGTTATTTTGTCGCGACTGTCGTTTACACTTTCTAAGGACGAATAGTAGCAGCAATATTAAGGCGAGAGGAATAAAAAAGGAAATCCGATGAAAATGTGACTCTTTGCCTTGCGTGGCTGGATGTCTTCCAGGATCCTATCATAGACTAACTCTAAGACCAGTAGGTCCCGAAAAAATACGATTGGAGCGTTAGACCAGCAATAAGGAAGTAAGAATATGTAAGAATATTCTATTGTACACTCTTTAGAAAGCATTTTATGGCTCTGGAAAGGGCCGTTTGGTCTTAATGATGATACGGCCACAGTTGTATTTACTACTATGGTTGAGAGGGCCACTATATTAATGGCACAGAAGACTGTTGAGGATCTGTTAGGGAATATAAATTCAATAATGAATGAAAATTTTGCTCATTGTTATAACGATAATGGTTGTCATTACGAGATGTTTTATCGTTTAAAATCATGATCATTGGATGGTGATTCAAGAAAAATACAAAACATCTCTTGCATTGGCCAAATGGAGGACGTATCAAGGGAGACGTTATGCTCATACATGCTCTGAAGATGACCTTTTGTGTTATTGGCGGGAATTAACATTGTATCGAAATTTGAAAACAGTTTCTTTACTGTAAAACGAAACAACGTTGCGTCGTATCTAAAGATGTCTACCAACTGGATCACACATATTACGCTCTCGTGGTTGCGCCAATGTAGCAATGTCTATAGTTATACTTGTCTATAGGCATAACTGAGCAGGAACGAACAACTTGATAACTGGCTTTAGTATTTGAGAGCGCTGCAAAGAGGGGAAATACCTAAGGATAATACCATAAAATTGTTATGCGAATACCAAGCTCGGTCCCAAGCTTAATAATACGCCCCTAAAGGGTGTCCACGATGAAATTGCCACACTATGAAATTGCTCTAACTTTTTAACCGTTGGGTAGAATTTAATGAAAATTTGGGTGGATTTAGTTCATAGTGCATTATTTACCTCCTGCAAGTTTTAAAGTCCTGTGATCGAAACTCGCGGAAATGGAGTCGAAAAGAACAGCTCGTGCGTCATAAAATCTTGCGCATTCATCACGAGAACAAGGATCTCTCGCATCGTTCCATCGCGAAAACTTTGAGAATCGCAAATTCCACGGTGTCGCGAGTGATTAAGCGGTTCGAGGAACGGTTGACCACCGATCGGAAGCCCAGAAGTGAAGGAAAAAGTATTCCGTACAACACCAAAAATCACAACCGCGTAGTTGGGGCCTTCAACCGAAATCTGAACGCCTCCGTTCGGGATGTGGCTAAGAAGCTGCACCTGAGCCGAAGTTTTGTCCAGAAGGCCAAAACTAAGGCTGGGCTTCGAACGTTCAAGGTACAAAAGGCCCCTAATCGCGACGAGAAGCAGAACAAGTCCGCCAAAACCCGTGCCAGGAAGTTGTACCTCAACATGCTGACGAAAGTTGAATGCTGCATCATGGACGACGAAACATATGTGAAGGCCGACTTCAAACAGATCCCCGGCAACCTGTTTTTCACGGCCAAGGATCAGCGTCCGGAGCATGTCCGCACTCAGAAGATGTCCAAATTTGCGAAGAAATTCCTGGTTTGGCAAGCCATCTGCACGTGCGGGAAGCGGAGCGCACCTTTCGTGACCCAGGACACGATGAACGGACAGGTGTACATAAAAGAGTGCCTCCAGAAGCGGCTGCTTCCTCTCCTGAAGGCTCACAACGTCCCAACAATCTTCTGGCCGGATTTGGCCTCATGCCACTACTCCAAGGACGTGCTGAAGTGGTATGCGGGCAATAAGGTCAATTTCGTGCCGAAAATGTTCAACCCTCCCAACACTCCGGAGCTCCGCCCCATCGAGAAGTACTGGGCGATTATGAAGCAGCACCTTCTTAAACGACCTAAGGTAGTGAAGACAGTCGAGGAACTGAAGAAAGTATGGGTTTACATGCAAAAAACGGTTGATTCACAGGTTGTGCAGAATCTTATGGCCGGGGTTAAGGCCAAGGTGCGGGCATTTGCGTATGGACTGTAAATAAAATACGAGGAAAATGGTAAAATGAAGTTTAATAGTTATTTCTCAATCCCTGAAAATTTGATGGCAATCGGATGAAAACTCGAATTTTGCGAATCAATCTTGTGTGTGGCAATTTCATCGAGGACACGCTTAAATAATGAACTCACACAAACACACAAATATGTACAATGCTAGCTTCAAGGTGTTATTCGGACCAAGGGGTTCTACAACAGTGAACCAATTTCAAATCGCTAGTTGCATATTGATTGTTGATCCTATCGTATACTTACCTTACCAATCAGACTAAGGCTGGCGTGGCTAAGGAAAAAGGAGTATCTTACTTTCTTCTTCAATCCAACTGGAGAAAAAATTGCTTGCACCAATTTTGCCAATGATGGGTAAATACCATCCACAAGATAGTAGCCGACGTGGTATTGTCTTCCATTAACTACATATTCAGCTGCTGGAGCCTTTCCCTTGTATATTTCCGAAAATAACGGAGAGCGGTCAAGAATATTAATATCATTATTCGATCCTGACATCCCAAAAAAAGCATGCCACATCCAGAGATCGTAGTTTGCCACTGCTTCAAAGCAAATTGTGGGTTTCTTTTCTTTTTCCCGGAACGGGCCGGCCTATGCTGTAGGACAATTCTTAAAACCCAGTGACAGCAGTCCAAGAATCCAATAATTCCTGGAAATCCACGGTTCACTCAAACACACAATCACTCCACAGCAGCAGCCGTTGGATAGCGCAGATATTTGGGACCGCAGATACAGACAGGGTTTTTGCAAAACTCCACAAGACATTTCAACGCTGTTGTCTCTGACATCCTGACGTATTCAGCGACAGCATCCGCTGGCATACCATATTTTTGAAAGCTGGTTAAACTTAAATTACGACTGCATCTGGCTTTTGCTAGAAGTAATGTTTCGCTGCTTCTGTGTCCTTAATATTTTTTGTGAACAGCTTTCGGAACATTCAAAATCGTCGTCGAAACTAAAAATCATTGTATGTGGGATTCTCCGAAAAGTAGCCCTGAAGTAGTCGCTCAGCTCTATTGATGTTTAATTTTTTACCAGGTCGAGATCTTCTTGCTCGGTGTTTCTCATCTTCTCTTGCAGCCCTCAACAGCAGTTCATGGGACTGGTGAATATATGGTTGCACAACTTCAAAGTCTTCTTCATCACTTAAAATTATTGTATCAACTGCTTCTAGCAAACCATTTACAATTAAATAACACATTGTTCACGGTTGGACAGGAAATGACTGATCACAATCTTTGACAAAGTAATGAAAATATTTACAGTTTTTAGCTACGCAAGGTGGAAAACCAATGCCACCAAACTAAAATAGAAACCCAAATAAATCACCAGTGGCGAGATCGGGTAGTATGCTAAAATAGCAACTAAGAGCGAGATTTATAATAGCGACAGTCATAATGACTTCGGTGGCGGTGCTCTTATACGTGGCGATGGCAGCGTCGGCACAGTATTGCCAGTTACAATGATTATGAAATGGAAGTTAAATGTCTTACTCACTTTTTGTATTTGACTTGGAAGTCTGTTCTCTGTGCTATGGCTGCGGTTATTATCTCGAATAGAATCAAGCTGCTTCTGGAACGCTCGGTCTTCATCTTGCTGAATTGCTCGCAGCTTTGCATCTCGCGGCGAGCCAGAGCGAACTTATTCGCATATTATACGCATATGTTGTGCATTTGTCACTTCTTTACCACATCCTCGAAGTTTTCGCATGTCTATTGTTTTTCGATCGGTCTAAATTCAGGGCATTGATTGGATTCAGGATTGATCTTTTTGGCGACGAAATTAACATTGTTTGCAGCAAACCATTCTAGTACCTCCTTAGAGTAGTGGCAGCTGGCTAGATTCGGTCAAAACATAACGTTGGTCTAGTGTTGCCGAATAAAGGGTAAAATCTGATTTTTCAGACACCCTTTAATGCAAACCTTCGATGTCATTGTGTGAGATGTGTTGAAAACCTTGGTTTTAAGGCCACAACTGCAGATTCTTTGCCAAATCATTAGTTTCCGAGAAAACTTATCAGCAAAAACAAATTTATACCTGGTAGGGACATCCCCATGACGATTTGTCTGGTAAAATTTTCGTCCGGGGATTTGTTTATAATCCACTTTGACATATGTTTCGCCATCCATTAAAATACAGCCATCAAATTCCGTCAAAACTCGTTCGTATAGTACTAGTGCTTGCTTGTTGGCCATTAAATTTTGTTTCAGGGGGCGATTCGGATGTTTACTGGCACAAATAGACTTTTATCCTTCTCTTGAAAGGATGTTACGCACGGTGGAAAAGTTGGAATCGTATTTCTTTGCCAAATCAGGTATGGAGACACCTGGATTGCCTTTCACGTACCTCACCACCTTTCTCCTCAGTTGTTTTTCCCTAGTGTCACTTTTATGATAGATGAGCTGTGCTCTCTCCACATTCAGAGTATTCTTGTATCGTTTGATTACAAGACATACCGTTGACTTTGGGAATTTGAACATTTTTGCTATTTTTGAGGCAGACCACAAAGGATTCTCTAGATGTTTATGCACAATTATTTTTTCTGTTCTCGTGTTCCATGATCCGTTCTTTCGAGATGCGTTGATAAATCGTGAAAAACTTTTCACCAATTTCTTTGTCAATGAGACATTACCGTTTTTTGCTCCAACTACCAGAGACGCGATGGCGTAATACACCGTGCGTCCAGATTTACTTTGAATCGAGCTTTAATACAAGATCAGACAAATGTGAACGACCAGTTGTAGGGGATCTCACATAAAGCACTTCGACATTCTCTTCAAATAAGTTACCGATTAACCGCATGCTCGAAATGCCAGACGTCTGATAAGCCCAAATCTGCAAGCACAAAATCCACTTGAAATTCTCTCATACTTCAGCTATAAAAACACAAACATCACCCTCTTGAGCTCCAGATTGGTTGTTTTCCTTTTTTTAATTCAAAGCCTCGCATTTCTGTCCACAATGCAGCGCTTGCTTTTCTTTTCAGTGCTTGCCCTCGCCCTGTCATCGCTGTCAATTGCACTACCAACATCCTCGAAAATCGTCGGAGGTGGTGCCGGGCACCATCAGTTCCCCTATCAGGTCGCTTTGTTCTTCAAGGATCGCTTCCGCTGTGGGGGATCGATCATAGACCGTAAATGGATCCTTACCGCTGCCCATTGTGTGCTGGATGGGGAAACTCCGTATGTAGCTCTTCCAAATGCTGAAAAAAGAGGTTTTTGTGATGGTTTGAAATTTACTTTCGTAGGATTGCCGCCGAGGACTTGGAAGTCTTTGCTGGTTCCTCAAGTTTCGTCATAGATGGTCGATACTTCACGGTATTCAAGGTCTATCCTCATGAAAACTACGGTGATAGCAAGAATGACATTGCATTGATCGAGCTAGATGTTGAGATCAATTTCGATGCTACCATGGCGAAGGTGGAGTTGTTCAACGGGGAGCTTAAAGACGGAGATGAGGTGGTTATATCGGGGTATGGTCGCGTGGGAATGGATCTGCCGCCCTCGGAACAGCTGAAATACAACACCATGTACGTGCAGGACGATGAGTTATGCAGTTTTTTGATGGCTCAGACTGGACCAGGATTGGTTTGCCTAAACAACGAAGCCAATAACGGAGCCTGCATGGGCGATTCCGGAGGTCCGGCCGTGTACCAGGGCAAGCTAATCGGTGTAGCAAACTTTGTGCTAAACGAATGTGGAACCATTTATCCGGACGGGTATGCCAAAGTTGCCTTCTACCGGGACTGGATCGATGGAGTGATGAAGCAGTAAAGATACGAAGCCAATATAACGTTTATTTCTATCGCTTTTATGGAGCTTCCTTTGTTGGTGCGCTCACAACTGTGCTGAAAGTACTTGAAAATTGCTCGCAATAAAGTGTTACCACGTTGCAACAAGTGGTGCGACTATAATGAAATTCTAATTAAAAATACATACCGCCTTACTACGGTTCCGGTTACTGTTGTACAATCTAGTAGATGGGCTATTGCGTTTGGAGTACAGGAAAAGTATTGATATCAGCTACAACTAATTGCACATCTTGAATAACCAGCAAATTTCCGGTTTTCCTCCAAATCCTATCCATGAACTTCAGCAAACACCGGAACACACCCCACCTAGTGGATTACTCGCGCACGATTTAATTATCCCATAACAATGGCTCAAGAAGCCGCGTGGGAAGCTAATAAAAGGAAAATCCCTCTCTTATTAAAAGTCAACAAACAAGTTGACTGTGTGCGAATCGCATAAATTGTTGTCTTGTGCGCTTCCGCTACATCGAAGCTGCGTTCGCCTTCTTGCCACGGGGTGAGTTCGCGAAAGATAAACTCATCTGCCACCCGCCCGCACGACTATAAACTGGGGCAGCCATTTTTTCCCCCATAATTTCCTACTCAGATCTGCTCGGTCTCACAATTCCTCATGAATTATTCCCAAATACGACATCAAACAACCGGAGCTCATTAAATCATTAGCTGCGGAATCTTTGCCGAGGGATGCTACTTAATCGGGAGACATACTAAATCCATCATGCATTGAGTAAATATGGGAATGAATAAAATCGAGCGAGAGAGAGAGAGAGAGAAAAGAAATGGCTGCATGGAACATTGAGATAGTTATTATTGAAGTAACTGTCAAAAGGAATGATGATGTCTTTTGAACTGGTTTCCTGTTTCAATTGGATGTTGTTGTTTTTCTCGGTGTTTTGAAATGATGCGATTCACTCCTCTCGATTTCGTTTGATGTTGGGGATGTGTACGATTAGAAGAAAGACAACAGACAAGGCTATCTCTAATCTAGGGTTGTTGATCGACTGGTTTCTCGGAAGGAATGGATTATTATATGCGCTAGACGTTCTAGGATGGGATGGATGATTGTTTGTTATTTATAATGATCTACGGGCAGACTTCGAAAACTAACGATACAGTTCTATGTGCATTGTTCTGAAGGAAGAACTCGGGAAGATCTAAAGTTTTTTTTTTCTTGATGAAGGTTTGGTGTAAACCCCTTTGATAAATTAGAGGGACAAGGAATCATACATGACAAGGTAGAAATTAGGAGAGGTCATTGGAAAATTTTCCAGCCCAGGTCAGTTTTAAGGACATCACCAGGATGTATTTAAATGTTTGGAGAAGAGCCAAAGGTCTGTATAATGGTTTCTTCTTGTTATTATAAAACTTGCAGAAGTGCGCTGGGGCAGTTATTTCCTGTGTGGATGAAGACAACACGAACATGATTACGTTCTTCTCCATTTCTTGCCAACATGTGGTACACAATTGCATGGTCAGACAATTGATCCACATAGCGAAAAAATATTCTTCAAAAACATTGTGTATGGAACACTTGTAAGTGGACAGACACATCATACGATTGCAGATTATTTCGGAGGCTTAGATCAGGGCATGCTGAGGAAAAAGACGTTCTATGAGTTGGACATCAACATAGATGAAGCATTGCACAGTGGGAAAAAAAGTGTCCGAAACGCGAAAGAATTCTATATCTCAGCTCGGATTCCCCTATTATTTTCTTGTTGTTGAGATATTTCTTTACTCGGTGCGACTCAAGATCAACAAAGTGATATTAGTTCTATGTAAAATTTCCAGGAAAATTGATTGACAAAGTTTTTGTTTACCGCAAGGCTCTGTGAATGAAGAAACGGCTGATTTTACCTTGATGCCCCTAATATGTTCATGTTTTTTACAACTTTCTTTGCTCGGTGTGACTCAGGATCAACAAAATAATGCTAGTTCTTTGAAACATGTTTTGGGGAATCGATTGAAGTTGGTTTACCACACGGCTCTGTGGAAGTAAATATGGCTGATTTTTCCCTGATTCCCCTAATAGTTTTGTGTTTATCATGAATTTCTTTGATCGGAGTTACTAAAAATCAACAAATTAAGGCTAGTCCTTTGAAAAATTTGTTGAGGAATCGAATAAAATTACTTTCGTTTATCGCATTGCTCTTTGAACGAGAGTAATTTCATTATTCTGAGATTGCTTTGTTCCGTGTGACTTAAAAACAACAAAATAAGGCTAGTCCTATGTAAAATTGCCTGAAAAATCGATTGGAGTTGGTTTCATTAACTGCACGGCTCTGTGAATGAATACATGGCTGATTTTACCCTTACTTCCCTAATATTGTTGTGCTTTTCATAAATGTATTTACTCGATGTGATTAAAGAACAACAAAATATGGCTAGTTCCATGTTAAATTTCCTGGAAAATCGACTAGAGTTGGTTTTGTTCACCGCACGGCTCTGTGAATGAAGATATGGCTGGTTTTACCCTAATTCCTCTAATATTTTCATGTTTTTCATCATTTTCTTTGCTCGGTGTGACTCAAGATCAATAAAATAATGCTAGTTCTTTGTGAATTTTTTTGGGGAATCGATTGAAAATGGTTTCATTTATAGCACGGCTCTTTGAACGTAGATATGGCTGATTATACCCTAATTCCCCTAAAAGTTTTGTGTTTATCATAATTTTTTTTGGTCGGAGTTACTCAAGATTAACAAATTAAGGCTAGTCCTTTGTTAAATTTGCTGGAAAATCGATTGAAATCGATTTCGTTCACCGCACAGTTCTGTGAACGAAGATATGGTCAATTTTACCCCAATTCCCCTAAAATTCCCCTAAGTTCATTGCATTCATTCTTGCCGTAAGCTATAAAGCTTCAAAGTATAAAGTAGGCAGTAGACAGCATTTTCACGAATTCATTAGATGACGTTTACCGCTCAAACTAATAATTACCGCCATGTTTACTAATAATGATTTTTTCCTTTATTCTTTATATCGAAAATATTGGGGGAATCAGGGTAAAATGTGCCAAAGCTTCGTTCTAAGAGCCGCGTGGTAAAAAAAAGTAACACCAACCGATTGTCCAGAAAATTTTACATAGAACTAGCATAGTTTTGTTGATCTTGAGTCACACAGAGCAAACCAATTTCTGAATAACATAACAATATTAGGGGAATCAGGGTAAAATTAGCCATATATTCGTTTTCATTGCTGTGCGGTGAACAAAACTTACTCTAATCGATTTTCCAGAAAATTTTATATAGGACTAGCCTTACTTTGTTGATCTTGATTTACAACGACCATAAAAATTTCTGAATTACAAAAAAATATTAGGGGAATCAGGGTAAAATGTGCCATATATTCATTCACAGGCTGGTGAAACTAACTTCAATCAAGTCTCCAGGAAATTTACATGGAATTAACCTTATTGTGTTGCTTTAGAAAAACACCGAACAAAAAATTTCTGAAAAAATAAAAAAATGGTAGGGGAATCAGGGTAAAATCAGCCATATTAGGGATATTAGGGTGAAATCAGCCATATCTTCATTAACAGAGCCGTGTGGTGAATGCAACAAACTTCAATCGATTTTTCAGGCAATTTTACATAGGACTAGCTTCCTTTTGTTGATCTTGAGACAAACCGAAGAATGCAATCTCTGACAAACCCAATAATATTAGGAGAAACGGGGTAAAACCAACCATATCTTCGTTCACAGAGCTGTGCGGTAAACGAAATTAATTACAATCGATTTCTTAGCAACCATACAAAGGACTAGCCTTATTTTATTGATCTTGAGTCACACCGAGCAAAGAAAATTGTGAAAAACATGAAAATATTAGGGGAATCATGGTAAAACCAGCCATATCTTCATTCACAGAGCCATCCGTTAAACGACATCTTCTTCAATCGATTTTCCTGAAAATTTTACATAGGACTAACATAATTTTGTTAATCTTGAGTTACACCGAGCAAAGAAAAGTCTGAGCAACAAGCAAATAATAAGGGAACAAGGGTAAAATAAGCTCATTTGCTCCCCAAGCAGTTTTGTGCGGCCAATGAAACTACGTTCATTCGATTCCTTAGAAATTTTCCTTTAAGTAAAGGTATCATTTACAGAAATCGTTCCACTCTGAGCTGAGATATAGAATTCTTTCGCGTTTCGGGCACTTTTTTCCCACTGTGCATTGGTGAGACCACAAATTGATGTGCATTTTACTTTCATAAACTAAATAATGATTGCAAAAAAAAAAATCGTCCTCTTGGGACTAATTCCAAGAACTGGCAATTTTTACGGACGTTTCGGATCTTTCGGGTGGCCACCATATGACCACTGCAGCGATATCTTCAGAACACAAATTAAAGTTCATCCTTCTTTCAGAAACTAAATGTTGATTGCAAGAAAAAGTCCTTTCGGGCCACTTCCAAGAACTGGCCACTTTTACGGATGTTCCGGATCTTCGGGAGAGCCAGTTGGTTCTCAGCATGGCTCTCAAAGATAATCAAACTAAAATTGTTTTTTACTTTCAATGTTTGAAAGCAATTCACAAAGTGAGCTAAGATCATCTTTGCTAAAATTCTGGAGAGGAAGGAAAAACCTGAAGTCCTGTCACCAAATTTGATAAGACTCGAAATTTACAAAATATTTCGAGAATTTCTTTGCACCATATGAAAGGTATTCATAATAACTATAAACTGTCGTGCGTGAAATTTTGGTTTACACAGATTTTCCCTATCAATGAATTTAAAGACTTATGATTTCGCCCCGCTGAAACGGTCACCTTAATACGAAAATTAAAAGTAATTTGAATATTTATGCTGGATACTAGAACGACTTTATCAGGGGTGAATGTTTTAATCAATTGTTAAAAAATAGGGCTAAAACTTTTACATTTTTCTAATTATTTCACTTTTAATGACACGAACATAAGCTCTGTCTTTCATGCTAATGATTTGATGTTTAATCATGATTGGCTACCAATTTATTACTGTCATTTTGAAGATTTAAAATACATCATCTAGAAAACTATCACTTTCCTACCTGTTGAAGAAGTTCGCTCAAATTCGTTTAGACTTCACACAACACACACGGAATTGCACTCATACAATATTGTTAGTTTATGTACAGATTGCGGAGATGAAGAAAACATTTGCGTGTTCGGAAAGCAATCCGCATGCTTTTAATAAGTCCCTGCAATTGGGGACTTTATTCCATGGCAGTAAAATTTTCTGAGTGTGATGCTCGTTTCTGGTTATTTTCCAACTGATCAAAAGTAAGCAGAGAGATTAACGTCTAAATATTGACAGTTCTAATTATAGATTACATATAGCTTCATCAAATGTCCGTGGTACTTCATAAACTGCTTAAGGCCCGTTTCATAGCCTAGATAGGTGAGCTAGAAAAAATGTATAAAGGTGCAAAAGAACAAATCAAATCTCCAAGATTAGCGAATGATCTGTATGATATGGTGAACATTGTTTTTTCCGTGTTTGTTCTTTGTTTGTTTTCCATGTACTATTTTTTTTTAAATCCCCATTTCATATATTCGTATTGGCTGAATATAATCCGTACAAAAACAATTTCTATTATATGCTCTTAAGAAATTAGAGTGGAAAACATTTTTTCTCCCATATTATGAAGCGCGCTGTATGCTTATCAATATACAAACACTGACTCAGCGTCGTGAATTTGCAATGGTTTCATTTGTTAACGATATCGTTTCGCAGCGAATTGATTCAACTAAAATTTTATTAAAACTCCACTTCTATATTCCTTCTCGTCAACTTAGAAGTAGGAACTTATTCACAATGAATCATTATCGGACGAACTATGCCAAATATGGGTCATTAAATCAAATTTTGATCACATATAATCAACACTGCGAAACTATTGACTTAACTATGTCGAGGCATAACTTGAAGAAATATTTCAACACCATACGAAACAACACAAACTAGTAAAATTTATGAAAGCACTGTCTACTTAACCTAAGTTTTGTTTATATACATTTTTTTTCTTTTATCTAATCTGAATGTCCTGAATGCATAAGGAAATTAAAAAAAAAAAGAAGAAAATTATATGTAAATGTAATAGGATTGCACATTGGATAGACGAAATAAATGAATACTAAATACTAAATTTCCTCCTGTAGCAAGAGTGGCAATCGAAGATACATGCATGCACGATGTCATTACATGCGCAGAGGAGGTTGACACAGCGATAGAAATGAGACAAAAAAAACGCGTCAGGATACATAACTGCAGAAGTGCTTCTCGAACGGTTCGACCACTTCTAGGAATACGACAATTGTTACACGAAGAATTTTGCATTCGCCGAAAAAGCGCAGATGAACTTTGTGAGTTCTTGTATTACCTCTTCATTGCAGCAACAAAATGCAGCCTCTGGAATTTACATTTATAGGGCTATTGAGGATTGATTAACTACCCTAGCAAAGCTGAAGTGTTCTTGCGGCAATATCCAGGACGTAAAATCGGGCTGAACGATTTCACCGAGTTGATGGCAACGGCATTTATGAACACCGCCAACACGAGTGTAGCTATATCTTGATTTAGAGAATCTGGAAATATAGCCTTGCAAACGTTATGTGTTTCTGGATGAAACCGGTGTCGTAGCTTGAACCAAAGCCCGTAACAATCAAGCCAATTCACACCGTAGAAGCGCAGATTGTTGCCGAACATGCACATGTGGTCGATTCATGTTTATTTTAATGTGACACCACTGGAAATTTTACCACTTCCGAAAATCTTGTGGCCAAGAGCTTCAAACAGAAAACGCAAGGTCGAGAAGACTGTAGAAATTACTTCTGATGCCTACCGTCAAGAGTTGACAGCAGCGGATGCCGCCAAAGAGCTCAAATCGATAAAAAAAGGACCACTGAAACGAGCAAAACCAGAAAATATTCCACAGGACACACTTTGTGATCAGTGTGGATAATGTTTTGGTGACTACATTGAAACAAGAAAGTGTTGTAGTAATAAAGCCTGCCCACGTTAAATTTAAGATACCAAAATAATAGCAGCAAAACAAATTTACACATAATTCAACAAAACCGATTGTTTATTTCACAATAATAGAGTTATGTCTACATTAGAAACAGTTGATTAAGATGCTAACCCTACTTTCGGTTAAACTATCGATCTGTCTATGGTACACCCGCCATCAGTTTCCGTATGGTATCTCCAAATACGCCACCGTGACAATTCTCCGTCTTCTCTTGAAATCATCGGTATGATTTGCCTTTTTCCTAGTTTCGAAGAGTTTTCGCTTAGCCAGAGCCCAGTACTTCTATATTGGGCGAAGTTCTGGACAGTTTGGTGGATTGGCTGTTTTGGCACGTATTTTACCTCTTGTACCTTATACCATTCCAGGACAGATTTCGCATAGTGACAAGAGGCCAAATCAGTTCAAAACAGAGCTGGAGAGTCGCGATCCAAAACGGTAGCAACCGCTTTTGCAGACATTCTTTCTCGTACATGTCCTTATTAATAGTGCCGGTACAGACAAAACTGTTAGATTTTCGACCACAACTACCAATGGCCTGCCAAATCAAATACTTCTTCGGGAATTTGGACAGCTTATTTGTCCGAAAATTCTCGTCAACGGAGTTCCTTTGGATTGCGGTATAAAAAGCCATACCTAGAGCTTGTTTAAAATCTTTGAGTACATTTGTTTCGTCGTCCATTATGATACAAAAAATTGGTGTAAAGCTCCTCAGCACTTAGCACGACTTTTTGCAGTGGAATTTTCTTGTCATCACGGTTGGGCACTTTTTCACTTTGTAAGCCTTCAGTTCTTGCTTCTGTGTCATTTTTTGTACGGATGAATTTGACTTCCCAACTTCACGAGCCACATTTAGGCACACAGAACTTCAAACCTTCCGATGTACAGCCAAGCGCTGGTTAAGTAATTTGCAAAAACAAAACAAGGTACTTCTCGGCAGTTAAGCAAGTTTCTTGGTAAGATTGGGTATCGAAAAATTCAGATTTTCATGCTGTTCGTTTATGCATTTACTCTTGATTCGACACCATTTTACTGAATTTAACGAGAATGTAAACATTTTGTACCACGAAATAAAGTAGAGTTTTTTAGCTGTCGTATAATTGAAACGTTTCAGCGACCCGTTAATTAAAAATCCACACTGAAGAAAAGTGTCCAAAATTTAACATGGACAGGCTTTAAATGCTGCAAGTATGCTATACGATTCCATACTATTTGTTCTGACAGGAAGCACATATCTGTAACTTTTGTATCTGATCAGTCAACTAACTACGCTGATTTGTATGTAATGTTTCTCAATAATAGCCTTCATACTCGTTTTATTTTCTTTTATGATTTGGAAAAAAGCCTAATAAAATATAACATAGCAAAACATTAGACTCTGTCAAACTATTATTTTAACTCCCATGTTAGATTAAAGGAAACTCACAGTACATTATGTTTTCATGATCATTCGTTATACTCCTCCTTACCTGTCCATCTTACCCCTCCTTCTGTTTGTTTCATCCGCTGTCCAAAAAAAAAACTAACTCTTTGGTCCCTTTTTATTTCTTTTGTTAAACATTGAAAAACATTCTTTTTCTTATGTTTAACCAGGTAATCTGACGAACAGCGCATTAAACTACAACAAACTTTCTTTAAGTTTTAGAAAGCATGAATTTCATCACCATCAAATAATTGATAGCTGTTCGTCTTACCCCCAGTTCCCCTGCAGTTAGATGCGATGTTTTTAAAGGGAAACACGGGGTTTACATGGATGCCCGGTGTAGGTTCACGGCCCTCGGCATTCGCCATACCTGCCAATGTTATAACGTTGCTGCGAACGAGTGTAGGAGTGTAGGAAATAACGACAGGGTAGATAGGCTAGATCGGTCGAAGAGAGCGAGCGCGATAGCAAACGGTGGTGAATAAAGGGGATACTAGGTGGGGTGAAAAGTAACCTCCTTGCGTCTTCACAAAACTGTTCTTCAACCGTAATTGACTTTCATTCAGGAAACAAACTTTTTTCATGTTAAATAAATCACTACGATGAACTCATATAAAGGGCGATACGGTCAAAATTTGGTCAATATCAACATGACGTATTTCTTTCAATTTTGCATTTAAAAACCTGAACACCCCTCATTTTGAAGGTGTGTGTGTGTGTAGAATGTTGTTCCTATTTTGATTTTGGAATTCACTCTTCAGTTGTCAAAATGCCGTCCAAGCAAGAAGAGCAGCGTGTCAAAATTTTGCTCGCGCATCGCGAAATCCGAGCTACTCGCACGCAAAGTTGGCAAAATCGCTAAAAGTTGCCAAATCAACCGTTACAAATGTAATTAAAGTGTTTGGGGAACGTTTGTCGACAGCCAGGAAGTCTGGATCGGGGGAAATCGAAAACCGGAAGCCGCTGAGACGACAAAGAGAGTTGCCGGTAGTTTCAAGCGAAACCCTAACCTATCTTCCGAGATGCCGCAAATAAGCTGGGTGTATCGTCTACAACCGTGCATCGAGCCAAAAAACGAGCCGGACTATCGACTTACAAGAAGGTAGTGACTCCAAATCGCGATGATAAACAAAATACGACGGCCAAAGCGCGATCCCGGAGGCTGTACACGACGATGCTGACGAAGTTTGACTGCGTGGTAATGGACGACGAAACCTACGTCAAAGCCGACTACAAGCAGCTTCCGGGACAGGAGTTTTATACGGCAAAAGGAAGGGGAAAGGTAGCAGATATTTTCAAGCACACGAAACTGTCAAAGTTCGCAAAGAAATATCTGGTTTGGCAAGCCATCTGTACCTGTGGCTTGAAAAGCAGCATTTTCATAGCTTCCGAGACTGTCAACCAAGAAATTTACGTGAAAGAGTGTTTGAACAAACGTCTGCTGCCTTTACTGAAGAAACACGGTTGTTCCGTACTGTTTTGGCCGGATTTGGCATCTTGCCATTACGGTAAAAAGGCCATGGAGTGGTACGCCGCCAACAACGTGCAGGTGGTTCCCAAGGACAAGAACCCTCCCAACACGCCAGAGCTCCGCCCAATTGAGAAATACTGGGCTATTGTCAAGCGGAACCTAAAGAAGACCAAAAAAACTGCTAAGGACGAGCAGCAGTTCAAGGCAAACTGGCTTTCTGCGGCGAAGAAGGTGGACAAGGTGGCTGTACAAAATCTGATGGCAGGGGTCAAGCGTAAGGCCCGGCAATTCGGATTTGGAAAAGCGGAAGCCTAACTGAATATTTTTCCTGAATTTTATACTAATTGAACTTGAAAAAGAAATTTAATTTGATTTTTAAATAAACGATTTCACCGATTTACACGCGTTTTCCCTTGACCAAATTTTGACCGTATCACCCTTTAGATTCTTTTTTATGGATTTTGAAGAAAAATAATTTACCATGACTATTCATTATTGAGGCCTCCCTTACGTCAATTGATAGGTGCTGCTACAAAAAAAAAGAGTTCTTCATAGAATTTCTGTAAAGATCTTCTCAGAACTTCAGGGTAGTTCTTTGCCAAACTACGGGGAAGTTCTTCGCAGAATAACAGGAAAGTTCTTCAAAGAATCACAAAGGAAGTTTTTCTAAGAAAGTCAGGAAAGTTTTTCTGAGAAAGGAAATTTTTCTGAGAACTTCAGGGAACTTTTTCCGAGAATTTCAGGAAAGTTCTCTCGAGAACTTCAAAGAAATTCTATTGAAAACATCCGGGAAATTCTTTCAAGAACTTTAGGGAAGTTCAGGGAACTTCGAGAAGTTCAGGGGAATTCTTCCGAAAACAGGGAAGTTCTTCCGAGAACTTTAGGGAAGTTTTTCAGATAACTTTAGGAAAGTTCTTCAAAAAACTTCAAGGGAGGGATTTAGGGAAATTAAGGGAATTTCTTCAGAGAACTTTAGGGAAGTTCATCAGAGAACTATAAAAAAGTTCTTCAGAGGAAGTCAGTGAAGTTCTTTTTTAAAAGAGAGGGAAAGTTCTTAGTAATAATTCGGGGAAGTTTTGCCTAAAAATTCGCCTTGAGGTTCCCTGGAGAGCTTTCCTGATGTTCGCGGAAGAACATCCTTGAAGTTTTCGGAAGAAGTTCATTGAGGTTCTTGGAAGAACTTCCATGTAGTTTTCATAAGAACTTTCTTGAACTTCTCGGCAGAACTTTCACAAAGTTCACGGAAGAATTTCATTGAAGTCCTCGGAAGAATTTCATTGAAATTCACTAAGAACTTCCCTGGAGTTCTCGGATGAACTTTCAAGATGTTCTATGAAGTTCTTTCCTAAAGTTATGTGAAGATATTCCTTTAAGTTCTCAAAAGAATTGCCCTGAAATTCTCGGCAAACTCATCCTAAGTTCTTGGAAGAATGTCCCAAGATCGCCGAAGAGGGCTGCAAAATGGTGAGTCGAC
Organism: Aedes japonicus; assembly: GCA_034211315.2. Taxonomy (NCBI): domain Eukaryota; kingdom Metazoa; phylum Arthropoda; class Insecta; order Diptera; family Culicidae; genus Aedes; species Aedes japonicus. The sequence goes on from JASCZW010012397.1 coordinate 19,091, forward strand.
AACTGTGATGGAGCGTGCGTCCCCGCAACATAGCTCTAGTCCTCACAAGTTCCTACCTCATGCTTCCACGGGTCAGCAGATGACAAAGACCGCCAGCTAAGGGTTGCGTACTTAGCTGGTAGTGCAGCCTGGGCACTGTTGTCCTTCTGACTTCAGCTAGATTGAGGAGGTGCGTGCCGAGCGTCTGTCCACCAAGGAGGTCTGTTCACCAGCGGCTGAGTAAGAAACGCTGTACCTCGGCAGCTATACCTTAGGAGGCAGTCCCACCAACGCAATGTAGGCAGCGCGGTAAGATAGCATGCTGAAGTCTTACCCTACCACGAAAAATGTAAGTATTCTTTATTTCTTTATACGGTTTATAATTTTGGATCATCCATGGAATCAGAAGACATGCAGATAGTACACATGTTATTCTCATTGTATATTATAACATCCCTTCACAATATTTTTTATGCTATTTTCAGCTTCGCATTTATCCATTATCGTAAGTTTTAGTCCACATACCTCCCATGGACCGAGATAAGGCGCTATAACCTTGGCAATTATTGCCACGCTTTTGGTTCAAATGCCAAAAGTTCACCCACAGGCAAAAGGAGCATAAACTAATCTTTCTAGCATCTATGCTCCCAACGATAAGGTACAAATTATCACACTGTATAACTCAACATGGAAGCGTTTGGTACGGGAGGTCCACGCTTTCTTCCTTCCCTTGATTCAGAGTAGTAGAGCGATTTTAGTTCTTTCTGGAATCGCTCTATTCATTGGAATCCTCTCTGCGGCACATACTACGCAGTTGGCCTGGCCGATGACAAGAAAAATGATGTATTCAAGAAAACATCATTTTCCAGGATGCTTTCAAGAATTGGCTGCGTTAGTATGAGATTAGATTAGATTAGATTAGATTAGAACGTCCCAAGATCGCCGAAGAACTTCAATTAAATTCTCCTGACGTTCTTGGAAGAACTTCATTGAAGCTGTTTGAAGAACTTCCTTGAAGTTCTTGGAAGAACTGTCTTGAAGCTCTATGAAGAACTTCCTTGAAATTCTCGACAGAAGTCATTGTGGTTCTTGGAAGAACTTCCCTGTAGCTTTCGGCAGACCTTTACTGAAGTTCTTAGCAGAACATTCCCGGCTGCAGCAGCCGCACAATGTGCAAAATGACCGGGTGTGGGCGCCATCGAGGGACAGCATTCCTGAATCCAATATAAACATCCCTCGGTTCCAAAGTGCCGCGTCGGTGATGGTTTGGGGGGCAGTATGAAAACGTGGTAAGCTACCCTTGGTGTTTATTGAAAAAAACGTCAAAATCAACGCGGCGTACTACAAAACTGAGGTTTTGGAAAAGGTTGTTGCCCCCAGTCTCCGAAGCCTCTACGGCAATGAGCACTACGTGTTCCAGCAGGACGGTGCACCAGCCCATACGGCAAATGTGGTTCAAGCCTGGTGTCGGGACAATTTAACCGACTTTCTGGACAAAACATTTGTGGCCTCCCAGCTCCCCGGACTTGAATCCTCTCGACTTTTTGTTTGGTCCTATATGATGGCGAAGCTGAACGAATACAAGGTCAGCACTTTGGATCATTTCAAGACGGTAATTCTCAAAATCTGGGACGAAATGCCCATGCAGTCCGTGCGTGCCGCCTGCGACGCGTTCGAGAAACGTTTGAAGCTCGTTAAGGAGTACAAAGGGGGGGTCATTCCAAGAGAAATGTTGTAAACGTTCCTTGTAAACATAGCTTTCAATAACATAAATCCAAAAAATAAAAAAACATGTTTTCATTTTTTTAACAAATTTTGAAAGTGTATCCGAACTTATTGAACACCGTGTAGATTAGAACTTCTTTGATAGTCAAAATTACCATCCGATATTTCTAATCGATTGCTAATATCTCTTGAAAACCTGCGGTCTCGAATCAACTGTATCCTTTCTTAAAGTTTATACCACTGTTGCTTAGCAATATAACAGGATAAAATGAATTCCGTGGCTCGAAATATTAGGATTGATTGATTATGAATGATTTTAGTAGCCAATAAAAGTTATCTTTTTGAATTTCTACCCCAAAACTCTAGAAGAGATCTAGTTTTTCTTTTTCTTTTTTAAGTGTAAAAAAAAGTCTCTTGAAATGTCACGGGAATTCCAAAATAAGAAAATTTTAAAAATCTCTTCAAAAATTTCTTTTTTTTTTACTATTTACTGAAACCATAAACAACCACAGCTCACTAGATAAGCTTGCAGATCTTATTCCTGGAAATTCTTGGATGTCAATGAATAAATTCAACATCTATATTCCATTTAAATTTGATCTCTCAATTTCTATGTATATGATTTGATTGCATAAACTACCAACATATTATTCCACAGATACGCTTGTAAATAATGAGACCATAACTCAAGGGAGTTTAAATGACCTGAGACATCTGTTTTACTCAATATTTAGCATAATTTAGTTCAAAGAAATCTTCAAAGCGGTATATCACATCCGAATACTTTGCAAACATTATGTGTAACATTGGTTGATATTGATAAATATGCTCTAATGATTTGTTAGGTGCTCGAGGACATCGGTCTTACTAAAAAAAACACTTGTTAAAATATATTCTAGTTTCTTGATCTTTTATGAACCATGCATTAATATCTTAATGTTGAACGCTCAAAACTTTCATTAAAAAGTACACAGAAAAAAATCTTGTAGTAAAAACTACCATTTTACCCGACTACGCCTATCTTTAAAACTACCATGAAATTTCAGTCAAATATACTATGTTTATGGTAAAACCTGCAACGTTTGTGGTATATTTGACAGACCGCATATTGATATCAACCGCACCATGGTTGATCTAATCGCAGGCATGGTATAATCAAACGCATTTTTAGTCAGGTGAAAATTGTTGGTGCTTGCGCTCAATTTATCCCTCGAAATGGTAGTTTCTACTGCGGTTTTTCTTTGCGTGTAGAGATAATGCTTTTATATTTAACTCGTCGCTTCATCTTACTTGAAAACAAACGATTGACGTACAAGTGGGTTGATTACTTATGGAGTGAAACTATACTATTTGCCCTACCGTATGCATTGAAAGAACCCGAAAGATAATTCAATGGAAAAACATTTTTTTTAAATCCAACGTTTATTGCTTTGAGGCCCTGTCGGCCGATGCCCTAACGGCAGTTGCCATGGACGCAGTAAAGATGGACGTTCGCATGTTCGCGGTGCTCCTCCATTTGGTCGAAATTTTAGTCTTCTGTCCTCGGTATAGATTTTACCTTCTCCTCAGTGATCTCTTACCATAATGGCCGGGGTCAGTTCTTCTGCACTGTTCGGCAGCGAAATCTGTTGAACGCTCTTTCTCTCCTGAAGAAGATGTGTTGCAAATGCTGAATCTGCTATACCTGGACACGAAGTGCTTCATGAGTCCAACTTCTTCGTTCAAACAATCGAGCGTAGTTGCATGACTGTTTTCATAGTTGCCATGGCTGCTGCAAATCAACTGATGACGCTGTCATTTTTTTCGGTACACAAATGGATTGCTACGATTAGCGATGTATAGGTGAATTCACCACCAAGTGAATAGCATGACAACAGTCCATTTTTTCCTTTTGGTTCAGGATTAATATAAATAGGATTCAGGATAAATACGAAAACAGTTAGATTTATATGGGAACAGTAGCCCTAGGATCGTTAAAAGAATTATGTAAATTGAATAACGGGTGTCCACTAAATAATGAGAACGAAAAGAATGGGTCAGGAAAAAATACCAGTGAAGTTTTGTTCAAACTGATTTATTTTATTAAAAGGGTCAACAAATCTTCAAACTAAGTTTAGTGAATATTGTCATATGGTCCGTGGTCCGCCGTGCGCATGGCTTAGTCGTTATGCTGGAACATGACCGTTGGACGGCAGCCACATCGATTTTTCGGATGCAGCTTTTGATCCTGTTGGTAAGTTGCTTAGTGTTCTTGGCCTTCCAATTATCCTTGTATACCATGGAGCTCAAAAGACCGAAGAAATCCTCGATAGGACGGCACTGTGGCAAATTTGTCGGATTCCGGTCTTTTGGGACATATGGTATATTTTGGCTCTCCAAAAACGTTAGCGTTTTTTTGCGTAGTGCGATGATGCCTTGTCCGGCCAAAACACGTATTTGCCATCTGAGTGATGTTGTTTAAGAAATGGGATGAGTATTTTCTGCAAACACTCTCTTTGGTACACCTCCTGGTTGATGGCCAAACCGCTTGGTTTGAACCACGGCTTCGAAATACCCTTATCGGATATTACGATGTATAACATAACCTTCGATTCAAATTTGTGCTTGAACTTATACATTACTTTAGGAGGAGTAGTAGATTTGTCCTTAGTGTAGAATCGGTCGTTTCCCGGTATCTGAGACTTCGAAAGAGGAAAGTAGCTTTCGTCGTCCAGAACGAAAGATTTTCCGCCGTAATTCCGAGTCATCCAGCGGCATTGGGATTTCACGGTTTGAATCTGCTCATCTGTGTACTCTGGGGATCTGGTTTTCTTTCTACACACTATTCCTTCTTTCTTTAGCGTCTTGCAGATGAGTGACTTCGAACAATGGAACTTTCGGGCTGCTTCCCGTTGACTTACCGAATCCTTGTTGTTGAACATGCTGCGCAGCGAGCGGAGCGTTTTCTCATTCATTATTTTCGCTGGACGGCCGCAACCTTTCTTCCGGGTTGCTCTCATGCATGCCAGGATACGGTATACGGTGGATACCGGAACTTTTTCACGACAAAAATGGTCCACCGTGTATTTTTTTCCACGATCTTCGTTCGCTTGAAAGAATTGTACAACGCGCGCGCGCAGTTCTTCCTGTTTCGACGGCATGCTGAACACGACTGAACATGTTAGAGTGAAATAAGAGTGTATGAAAATTTTCTGGAGAGTGCAACGATTCATTCATCTAAAGTGACATTTCTATGCGGCCGTTTTTGTTCTGATGGAAAAGTATTGAAATCATTCTCATTTTTTAGTGGACACCCGTTATTTCGTAAACTAAATCTTGTTAAAAAAGTATTCGCGTGTATTCTACCGGAGCTGCTGATCAAATGTAGAGTCTTAAATTCGAACTGGTCTATAGTTCAACTTATAGTGGAGATCTAAAATGCACAGTTTTAATCAAAAAAAAATGTTTCATATAATGTGAGTAAATGTCACTGAAATTCGGAAACTTTAAATTCCCAATTCATGTCCACCCAATTTGCGGGATAAAGAGTAAACGAAGCATGAAAATGAGTTGATTTGTGTAGCCAGGTGATGACTTATTTATTATTCCGAATTTCAACTATCCCAAAATCATACCTTTCTATTAGAGTCACATTAGACCAAGGTCGCTCAGGCCTCTATTTCGAAGTCAATGTTATTTGCTAACCACAGTAAACATAAAGATACATACATGTTTTGCACCACTCATTACATAATAGTAACAATGCCTGATGAGCCCACGTGGCCTTCGGCGTAACCAAGACCGGAAGCAAGGCAATATATAGAGCAATTTTTCAAAAGACAAGCCATCCAGCAAATACACTAATTGCAGCAATAAATATGATTTAGTATCGTGTGCAAAACGCGAAACAATTTCGGAACTACTACGCCCAGGCAGTTAGGGCCCCTTTCCAGAGTAGGGCGATGCGAGTGGTACACTGAAAATTCAGCGTAGGTACATTAATGGTTTTTTGATTTACGAATATGTTCATTGTTTCAGGAATGGGATAGGGTGTATAGTCATATATGTTTTAATGAAATAAACATAAACATCCTTCTCGCGCTTGCACACAAAATGACGAAAAAAACGGATAAAAATATTTAAAAAACTATAACACTTTTTGAGCCAAGTTTGGGGGAAATGGATTACCCGAGCAGAAAACAACAACATATGAATACCTAATTTTGATTTTGATAACTGGCTTTGGTATTAAAGAGCTCAGATTAAGAGGTAAAATACGTAAACAAAATACCTAAGAATTGCAGGCAAAATATCTCTCGAATAACAAAACTTGTTATTTTGGATACCTGAGAATACCTGAGAGGTACTATTTTGGTATTGTGTTACCTCAATCTGGTATTTGCATAACATTGTGGGAACAATTTTATGGTATTATCCTCAGGTATTTTACCTCTTAATCTGAGCAAAGCAAGTTATCAAGTTATTCGGTCTTGCTCTGGTACCCTTACATCTCTTCTTCTTGTGCCATTCGGATTATTATTGAGAATAATTTTAACTGGGCTGTCGTCTGACATTCTCACGATATGCCCAGCCTACGGTAGTCGAGTGTGAATGATGGGAGGATCTCCCAATCTCAACGTCATTCGGAGTCCAAATAAGGCACAATTTGCCGTCATAATGCGCTATTGTATCTCTCTGGAGGTGTCATTATCGGCGGTCACCAATGAGCCCAGATACACAATTCTATGCGTCAATCTGAACTCGTGGTTGGAGACTAACATGGTTTTCTCGTGAGTGTCTTCCCCTCGAGTATGTTGTTTTTAACGCATTATTGATAAGATTTGGCCTTAAGTCTGATGTACATTTCCGCCATCGTTGTAAAGTTTCGTGCTACTTTATCAACGTCATCGTTTAAGCCAAAAAGTTGGACGGAATTGCAGAAGATTGTACCACTCTATGTGTCTATCCCCAACCTTCGAATCACACTCTCTAATGCAATATACACGGTGTTCAATAAGTTCGGATACACTTTCAAAATTTGTTAAAAAATGAAAAACATGTCTTTTATTTTTTGGATTTATGTTATTGAAAGCTATGTTTACAGGAACGTTTACAACATTTCTCTTGGAATGACCGCCCCTTTGTACTCCTAACGGAGCTTCAAACGTTTCTCGAACGCGTCGCAGGCGGCACGCACGGACTGCATGGGCATTTCGGTCCCAGATTTTGAGAATTACCGTCTTGAAATGATCCAAAGTGCTGACCTTGTATTCGTTCAGCTTCGCCATCATATGTGGACCAAACAAAAAGTCGAGAGGATTCAAGTCCGGGGAGCTGGGAGGCCACAAAGTTTTGTCCAGAAAGTCGGTTAAATTGTCCCGACACCGAGCTGAACCATTTGCCGTATGGGCTGGTGCACCGTCCTGCTGGAACACGTAGTACTCATCGCCGTTTAGAGGCTTCCAGGAGACTGGGGGCATCGACCTTTTCCAAAACCTCAGTTTCGCTGGTACGCCGCGCTGATTTTGACGTTTTTCTCAATAAACACCAGGGTAGCTTACCACGTTTGCATACCGCCCCCAAAACCATCACCGACGCGCGCCTGGAACCGAGGGATGTTTATATTGGATTCAGGAATGCTGTCCCTCGATGGCGCCCACACTCGGTCATTTGCATATCGCATGCGGTTGCTGCGCACGAACAGTTTCTCGTCCGAAAAACAAACTCCTGACCAGCGTGCCGAGAGAAGGTCCTCTTAGCTCGATCCAACCGCTTTTTGCTGGTAGCCTCCGAAACGCCATGGACCTTACGCTTTTGTAAGGCCTGAAACCAAGGTCCTTGGTGAGTATGGTGTGAAGCAGTTCCAATGGAAACGTTAGAGATCTGCAGCCGTTTTCCGGGATTGAGCGGTTCTTTTACGCCGAATTCGCTCCCTCACGATCTTGATGACCCGTGGCGTCGCTGCTGAACGCGGCCGACCTGGATCTCGCACGGTCATTGGTCGAGGACGTCTCCCGGTATCGCCTGATGGTCGTGTAGAGACCGGTTCCAGCCTGACCCGTGCGATTTCAGCAGCCGGAATATATCGCCGGGTCGCTCACGGTCCAAAGCGCTTGATTGACGGTCGAGTACTCTCATCGCGTGGCTGGCAGGTATGGCTAACAAGATATGCTCTGCACTCGCGCACATTCGGTGGCATGAATGAAGCTAGGCGGCACCAATACCTAATGCCAGAATATGTACCTGGCGCATACCTACGCATTGATGAAAACTTGTATTCGAACTTATTGAACACCGTGTAAAGTAGCAAAAACGGCGATCTATCACCTGGCCATGACCCTCTCCGGATTTCAAGGGTTTGGAAAACATGAAAAATCTACTGCAAAAAATGGTGGAACGAATGTTGACAAGCCTGAACATGACCGATGGCTGCGAACAATCCGGTTGGGTCTTAATTGAAGATTAACACTGAGTGGATTTTCTTTCGCCGATTCTGTAACATGGTGCTGTTGAGAAGCAGTAGTTGGTGTAGCGTGAATGGAAAATTTTAGTTTTGAAGACGTTCGTCGACTCGTAGAAATTCGTCCTCGTATAAGAATATGGTTACCTTGCCAATCGTTTGAGGTTTACCGCATTGTACGAACTGGATCTCCACTGGTGACTCACCTTGAAGAACACGATTACCATCATTTCCTGTTCTCCTTGAGAGGCTTTCGAGAGACTGCGCCTTATATGTTGTGTGTAGTCAGTTGTCTGACAATCCAAAGTAGACTTATTCAGTGTCTCGTACTAATAACTCGACTGCGAGACATTGAAGAAGTCTGCACATTGTGAAATACGCGTATCTGTCAAAGATAAACAAAGTGGTTAAGTTCAATTGAAAAATACTTAAATTTTCTTCATTTCTAGTCACAGATATTCCACTAAACAGCTCAAACTCTCTGGGTTCACTTTGAAAATGTTTTTCTCAGTTATCATAACTTCCGAAGTTACATTGCCAAGTACCATCCATGCTTTATGAGGGTTTTAATAGAGCTTTCATGAAATCCAGTAGAAGTAAATTTGGCTTCATAATGGAACTAAGATCATGCCAATAGGTTTGCGTTTGAGTCAGGGTTATAAGAACCTACGCAGTCTTGTAAACAAACTTAAAAACATTGTATTCTAAAAACATTCGTATTCTAAAAATTCCGGTTTACTCCTATCGATGGCCTTGCCTTTACTTTATGAACCTCGTGAAATGCTGTTTTGAATGAAATTCATGTCATATTATAATGGTCAGTACGGAAAAAGCATTTTAAAGTAGTGCCATTTGGTTTTAAAGTAGTTATTGCGAGGATACGTCTGACTACTTTGACAAAACTGTAACTGAAGTGTAAATTGAGACTGATTTTTCTTGAATATTCATTGAATTATCAATTGAGTTGGGCTCAATATCTCAGCCTATCTGTTAATGGAGGCATGTCTTGTAAAGTTTTGTTTTGATATTCCAGAACGTTGCAAAATTATATTGTCTTAAATTGCAATAAATGGTGAAAATTTGTTTGAAGGATTATTGCTGCACGCTGAACTGGCCAGCTTATTTGATACGCAAGGGCCTCAGTAAAGTTGCGGACGAAGCTAGAGTCGGATTGTACATGATTCATCCGTCGGTATTTTTCACTATATAGCAGCAGCACATCGATAGTAGCAGATATACTATTCTTTGTAATTTGGAGTCATCAAGAACTCCTAAAGTATTTTTAAATAATTTTAAATATATTTTGTTTTTTCAGAACAGTTTGTGATGATTTATCTGGAGTTAGTAGTGCATGAGCGGGCCCGTCTACAATTGTAGCAGGATCACAATCTGTAGATATGGGAA
>JASCZW010012398.1:0-28627 GCA_034211315.2 Aedes japonicus
CTGGTAATACGCGGTAATAATTGTAACTAAAAAGATCACCTGATCTGTCGATAACGGTCCAGCTATCTGGAGCGCTGCGACACTGCTTCGCTGTTCGGCCTGTAACTTTGGATTGTAGTGTCTCATGATCTTCGGGTAAAGTTCACGATAAAGTAGACACTCCAAAAATGTTTAAAGCAATTTTTTTTTGTTTTTCGCTTGCAGAGTGTACTACCCCTTTAACGTATAACGGTATAGACGGAATGTGATTAATTCAAAAATTATAAAACCTCAAATCGTTACAAAAATAACAAAAAGTTTACTTTAAAACTTGTTCCCTAAAACTCTTTTTCTATTCAATTAAAACTTTAAATCATGGAATACTAGTTGAATATTTTAAAATCATTTCTTTACTGCGCGGCAACTCAGATGTACTAGCCGGGTTATTCCGATGCCATTGATGATAGAGGATTTGTTTTCCTCCTGTCTCAGTTTCATGAGAAGGGGCTTGTATTTTGCTGAAATTCATGAAGATAGACTAGTCTCCTTAGATACGTGTATTTTCTTATGACATACTCAGTGTACTCGGACAATGAAACAACTAAAAATAGGATTCTCAGTTGTTCTCACTGTACAATTGTTCCCCTATTGGCAGAAAGAAAAATATATGTCTTTCGTATCTACACTTGTTCCCGAGAATTTTTTTAAAGGAATGAGCAAAACACCATAGTTAAATTATTATTTTTATTTCATGTTGCTTAATTAGCGTTTATTTTGTTTTTCGCTTTCTGCGTTGCCCATTACGACTGAATAATGTTTCCTTCATTAGTAAATGTTACTTTTCCATTTACGTTTTTTCCCCGAATGCCTCATCATTTTCCCAGATGTACCAACAGAACAGCAGTTGTAAAACATTTGAATCTAGACGGAAGAGTGATTTTTTATGTCTACTAAAAAGAAAGCAATACTTTGCAGAATAGACTGAAGAGACATCGAGGGGAGAAGGGGAACATAGAACTCCGATGACACGTTTAGCTGAGAGGGCCAAAATCAAGTTAGATGCAGGGTGTCGCAACGGCGATGACATCCAAATTGAATTAAAATTTTACACCGTCTCTTTTTCGCTGAAAGCTAAAGCGAAACCGATTTCACCCGTGTCAGGCGCAGTCTTTCATTAGAAAAGTGAAGCTGTTAGTATTTTTGATTTTTTTTTCTTCCTTAGTTCAAATCAAGTTAAAGCCGTTAAAGTTGAAGTTGCTGTACACAGTTCTCGTACCTATTACACTCGTTAAGTTGTTTCAAATATGATGTTGTAAATATGTATAACAGCAACACAATCGACCGTCATCAATACTCTATATATGACGGAGAGTATTTTCAAATAAACATTCGAAAAGTTATAAATTGTATTTAAACGTTAATGAAAGGTTATTACTCGCAATCGTGTTTTATTGAAACATATATAAGACTTCTTTAAGAAAGTGTTACTACAACTATTATGTTTGTTTATCACAAGCAGTGCTTATGCTACAGTTCTTGAATTTACATATTGAAATTGAACAAACGTCATGCAACCGAAAAAAAAAACATATTATGTGAATATCCAGTCACTGAAAGTAAGTTTAGTCTGTTTTTGCTTCGAACGTTAATTCCTTCAGTGGCGTTAACGCTAGCACGGGCTTGGCGGTCACGCACGTCTGATCCTGAGCAAATACAACCACAGAACAATCAATTGTTTTAATTAACTTACTCACAATAAAAACAAAATTTATTGAGCGAAATTTTCCGATTCATTAATCGCGAAATTCATTCTTGTCTATTTCCTTCTCTACCCAATCATGCCGATGAACGACGCAACAAACGTAGAAAAACTCCAAGCAAAGTCCACGATGGCAGCATGGAGGAGGTGGAGGAGGTGGCAGCAACGGTGGCTGTGGCACGGGTATACCTACTAGTACCAGTGGCCAACATGGGCTTGGCGTTGATGGCAAGTGCAGAGACGGAAAAGCCGACCCGACAGAAGATGACAGAGGCGATCCGGACGTGATTCCCGCGCAGTACGGTGAGAATGATGATTTTTTTTCTTTTTTTTTTTTAATTTTCGTGTCAGCACAGGACTAAATGATGGACAATTTTACTTGGCAGTCAAACATCTCCGTGCGATGTCTGGTTTTTCCGGAATTCTAATTTCACTCAACGGTTGTTTCGCTTTGTTGTTTTTTTTCTGCAGTATCTAATGACGGAGAGGATTCCAGTTTCAATTCTTCCAAATGGCCTAATGGGAATTATGTAAGTATCAGTTGTCATAGAAACGTGACGGGTTTTACCTTCAGCTATGGTGTTTTTGCTATTGCAATATGAGGACCGGTAAATAAGTATTGCGTATCTAATAATTTTGATTAAGAACAACTATTGGTACATTCAGAACAAGTATGAGCAGCTCGCATTGAAATAAATTCCAAAGAACACACGGAAGGGAAGTAAAGCCGTGGGTCCAGGTAGTCAATCAAAAACCAAGATCACCTTAACCTTTCTAAGATATTGGGGTCAGTTCTGACTCATGGTGCAACTTCAATGTATGCTATCTTTTTTATTTCTAAAACAAACGGGCTGAAATTTTCTGGTGGTTGTACAAAAATAAAGTGACACATAAGACATAAGGGTCAATATTGACCTGAATGTCAACCCTTCGTAGAATTTCGAAATTTTTACTTAGAGTCAATGCTTATGTTCTGGTCTCAAAAATGCATTGGAACAACAAAAAAACTGGTTCCGATTACACTGTCCCCGGGAATCTGCTACAGAGGGAAGGAAATTTTAGTTTGGCTGAGCTGAGAGTTGGCGTCTTCAGCAAAGTTTCTCAGTGCGTCTCGAATAGCCTTTTGAGATTATCATATTAATTCTCAATCGTGCTGCAGAGTTGTCGCTGCAGTCTTTTTTGTCAAATGAAGCTTTAGGAAGTTGCCGTCTCCGGTAAAGTTGTTGAGAATGTAAAATGAAGACATTTGAAACAATAAAATTAGTTCCAGACCATACCGCAAAAATGTCGCTGCCGTCTATACTTACCACATAAGGCTCTAGAGAGTTCCCGTCTTCGGCAAATTTGTTGAAAATGTAAAATGAAGACATATATGAAGATATATATAATCGCATTAGTCATCATTTTCGTCTTGTTAGATTATCAGATAAGTTCCAAATCTTTCTTCAGAGATGACACTGCAGTCTATTTTTGCTAAATGAAGCTTTAGAGAGATGCCGTCTTGGATAAAGTTCCTCAGTATGTCATGTGCAGAGGAGGCTGGTGGTAGCAACATGTTTCGTAGCCTGGAGAAAACGGTACACAAATATCATATGAGGTTTTCTCAAATGACGGTTCACTTTTGAGTGTGTTAAAATTGGTCGTAGTGAAAATGTAAAATTTCAAAATGTAAATATCAAAATACAGTACATTTACCGCCACTGGTCATGTGTCCTCATTTTAGTTTCAGATTTTGCTGCAGAGAATGCACTGCAGTCAATCTTTGCCAAATGAAGCTCTAGAGAGTTGGCATCTACGGCAAAGTCTCTGATTATGTCATTTGTCGTCTTTTGTCATTATTATATTGATTCCAGATCTTGGCGCAGATATGGCGCTGCATTCTGTTTATCTATATGTGCCCTAAATATCGGGTGAGACCCACCTATTTAACATTCTGATCAACTTTGTACCATCTTCGCGGTACGATCTAAAACAAATCTGATGTTTTAAAAAAGTGACCTTTGCATTTTGAACACCTTTAAAATAAGTAAAAATAAACTACTACGCGATCTCTGATTTCCTGTAATGTCAAATCACGGTCTTCAACATATTCAATAACATTGCCGAAGACGGTATCTCTATAGAACTTCATTTGCCTGATATAGACTACTTCTCTGCATCACAATCTGCAGCAAATGTAATAATGTGAAATGCCTTCATATTACATACTGAACGAATTTGCCGAACACAGCAATTGTTTAGAGCTTGGCATAGATAGACTGCCGTACCATTTCTGAAGCAAAATCTGGAACTAACATGACATTGTCATAAGACGATCCTCGACATAACGTTGACGCACCGCGTACTAGACGCCCAAGTGAGATCACTGCAACAGAGAACGTCGATAAAATTCATGATATAGTTGGATTGGAGGATCCAAAAGTAAATTGAGAGAGCTAGCTAAAGCTTTAGGTATTTCAATTGAACGAGTTGGCAACATCATGCATTCCGTTTTGGGTATGGAAACGCTCTGCGTGCGATGGGAGCCGCGTTTGCTTACAATGAACCAAAAACTCATTCGTGCTACAACCTCCCAGGAGAATTTGAGCAAATTTACACGCAATCCGAAGGAGTTTGTGGGCCGATTCATACCCATGGATGAGAATTGGATTGGTAAAAGTGCTCCGAAGCGCCCGAAAACGCAACAATCGTCGGGAAAGGTTCTTGAAAAAGGTAAAACCATAACAGGCGCATACTATGCAGCGTTTTTGGATCGTTTGAAGGATGCAGTCCAGAAAAAACGGCCGCATTTGCAGAGACAAAGCGTGCTCTATCATCAAGACAATGCGCCTGCTCATTCATTCTCAATTGCTCAAGCAAAATTGCATGAAATTAGGCAACAATTGGTTCCCCATCCACCGTATTTGCTAGACTTGCCCCAAAGGGACGTCTATTTGTTCCAAGAACCTGAAGAGAGGCTCACCGATAAGCGATTTTACTCAAATGATTAGCTCATTACTCTTTTTTTTTTTTTTTTTTTTTTTTTTTTTTTTTTTTTTTTGTTGTGCTTCGTTGAATTGTATTGCTATAATGGAGTTGTGAACTCTAACGGTAAGTTTTTTAAAAAATACAGGTGGAATACCGTCAGGTCCACATCCCTTCGATACATCTAATTTTTTCAATGCTTCTCTAATGTCTTGTACATTCAGGCTGTTGACACTTACATTATTAGCAAACTCTGGGAAGAAATCAACATATTCGCGATCACGATCTTCTTCCAAAAATGTGGTATAAATTTCTTGGAAAAAACTTGCAAATAAGTTGCAAATTTTTTCTGAGTAATCTCCAACATTTTCGTTCAGATGCATTTTGGATGGAAAATTGTCGGATTTCAATTTAGTTTTCACGTAGCTAAAGAAATTTTTTGGACAACATTTTATTTCTCGTTCTGTTTTCGAACACCCTTCGTTTTCAAGTACCCTTCAAAAGCAATGTCAATGGCTAGATTAAGTTGATCGCAAATGTTCAAATAGGTGACCAGATTATCGTTACTACTATGCTTTTTATAAATTTTTTGAGCTTTTTGTTTGCGGTTTTTCAATTTTTTTCAAATAGTAATTTATAAAACACATCTACTGACGTTTCGATATTTTCTTCGTTTCTAAAAATTCTAAAAATTTCTAAAAATCGTTTGCCAATCTATTCTGCTTAGCCTATGCTTTATGATTTCATATGGACATAAAGCTATGTCAAATCACACGAAGGCCCCGTAAAGTTTTGTCTTGCTGCCACTACAGTCAAGAGAGAAACGCCAGTAGTATCGTGTGAACTGGGTGGGTTTCTTCGAGAAGGACCGCAAACCACTCAAACGCTCTCAGCCTTGCCCAATCGAGAAATATTGGGCAATTGTTGCTCGGAAGCTAAAAATGACTCTTAAAGTGACCCGGAATGCTACAAAGAATAAAAGATGCTGGAATAAAGTGGCCACCCGAGTTTACGAATAGTGTGTCCAAAAGATGATGCGAAGTATTCCAAGGAAAATTTGTCATAACAACAAGTCAGTCATAGGGCTGACTTCCTGCGTTCAGGTATTAAGTGAATCGAGCTTTTCACCACACTGCAAATAAGCAGCGTTTCTCTGTGTGCAGTGAACTCAAAATATCATAAAAATTAAAATGTCTTCAAACCTGTCATCCCTGTTGACCCTTCACCCCTAAGCGAGCTGGTTAAATTTAATTTCCAAAATGAATCCACTTTCAAACTGCTTGAATCGTGGGCGAAAATTTGTTCTCGCCTCACAGATATCCGGCAGGGAAACTGTGTTATGCATACCATCCTTTCATATTTTCTTGTTTATGGATAACAGAAGGAAAATCCTCCCACAGTGTTAAACGGATCCCTTTTCTACGAAGGTTTCGCAAAAGGAAGCATTTTTTACGTTTGTTTTCCATTGTGCCGTGTCGCAGCGGAGTAGCCCTGGAAGGAAAAAGGGATCATCCGGATGCTGATATGTTGTATTACTGGGCTATTATTCTTTGTCCCTTTTTTTCTTCTTCTTATTCATTTTTTCATTCCTCTTTTCACTGTAGTCACCATCGGGGATCAAAGGTTGGCACGTTGGTTAGTGGTGGCATTCAGTCAATGTGCGTTCGCTCTCAGCATGGGGTGGTGAATTAATGATATTTTTTCACCACTTCCGGCATTTGCAAGTGACGAATGGATTGTGAACGTTTTTCCGACAGGAGAGAAATGGTCGTCATACGTGAGGAGGGAAAGGTTAGATTGGTTTTTTAAAAATTAATTTCGATCGAATATTAACTGCACTCAAAAATATAGGTCGTGATGAATAGCGAGCGGTAGGGAATATGATTGCTCAAACTTGGGAAATTCCCTAACGAAACTTATTTCAATTTTCAATTAAGAGAGCAGCGCATATTCTGCGAGCAAAGTTCCACCCGCTTCGGAGAAACTCGATTTGCTTCCCTACGTAGAGTATCGATAATGTATTTAATGGAAAATCAATCAAAACTTTCTCATTCACATGACTCGTTCTTTCGTTCGTCTGCTGGCTGCATAGAATCTGGCGGCCTTGAGGCGGTTGATGATGGATGGGATGTGCTAATTTTCCTTTACTTCTTCTCTCGGCATCTAGAGCGGAAGGCTTTAAATATTGATGCGTAATTCTCCCGAAAGCTTTGCTCCAATATTGAGCTTTCGGTGAACTGCCGTTGTTAACTGAATGTAATTTGATGGAAAATTATTCATTTCGAGCTTGGTAGTCGCTCAATTAGAACTGGATTGATGATCATGAAATAATGATGCTCTGATTACAAAACGATTTCCTCTTATGGATATCTTACGCGTCGACGATCTGACGATACACCACTTCACTGAAAGTTTCCACCAGTGACGACTTTCAATTTAGTCATTCGTCGTTCCTGTTCTGAAACGAAACGTTTCAACGAAGCATTTGAAACAATGTTCTCACAAAAATGCCGCTGTTTATTCGGCGAAAGTTACCTTCTGTCGGCAACGTTAAATTCTGACGAGAAGAGTGTCATCTCTTGCATGGAAAAGCTCTTCCACGTGTGGCTACAAAACACAGCTCCTGCTGATCCCAAATCCGAAAACCGAGAAGGTAGTGTGCATATTCTATTCACAGCTCATGCACCTGCCAGCAGCAATCAGACAAATTAATGCAAATTGCACTCTGCAGAATTTAGAATTTATAGAATTAGATGCACTTCATTGGTGGCTCGGAGTGCACATTCACCGACGTAGGATTACGCTTATTTGCTTCGTTTACCAGTTTGAGGTTGCTATTTACGAAGCTTCGTGATTTCTGATGTTCGGTGAGGATGTCGCAATATGAGTGCTGAGCGGGAATTTTATTCACAGACCCCAGAGTTTTCATACAATGTCTATCAACTGCTTTCAATTCGGGTACACGGGAGACACGAAAACGACTCAATTAAGTTCATCAGCAAGCAATGAAACTTAACTTACATCATTATTATTGAAGAGAGGTTGAAGATATTTTGCTTTTTTGTGAAAAGCTATAAGGACTGACTGCACGGAAAGAAATCCATGCCCAGATCCGTTAATTGCAGTTATGAATTCGAGTACAAGCAAAATTACACTGTGAAACGAATCACGTAATCCTGAACGTTTAAAGAGAAAAAATCTACAAACGTGAACTAATTCGCGGTCCGTTTTCATGAACTAGTTCGGGAACGCTTTTTTTCTTCTCTGTGTTGCGAGGTCATTGAAGAGTATAAGAAAAAGAAACAACTTTAGTGAGAACATCAGCATTATGGGCGCCACAAATTGAAGTTAAATTCAAGAAGAACATGTGAAAAGATCTCACGAGCTTTTGTAAACAAATCTTTGGAGGCCTGTTTTTTATGAACCGAATGGAGCTCACACAAATAAACACCATCATCTTCTATATAAACAAAAATGAGTTGGGGTTTCCTTTGTCACGATTTAACTCGCGAGCGAAAGGACCGATCGGCGTGAATTTTTGTATGCAGAGATTTTTGGGGCCGGAGAATAATCTTATGATAGTTTGAGACCCCTCCCTTCACTGGAAAGGGGGGCTCCCATACAAATGAAACACAAATTTCTACACAACTCGAGAACTAATCAAGCAAAAGAAACCAAATTTAGCATGTGTGAGTGTATGAAGGCAAAAAAGGTTTTTATGGCAGCTTGAGAACCCTCCCCGTCATAAAAGGGCGGGCTCCCATACAAATAAAACACAATATTCTGTATAACTCGGGAACTAATCAAGCAAACGGAACGAAATTTAGCATGTGGTGGTTTTTTAAGACAAAAAATGTTTCTTTGTTGGTTTGAGACACCTTCCCATCCAAAGGGGGGGGGGAGGGGGGAGGGCTCCGATACAAATGAAATACACTATTCTGAATGACTCGAGAACTAATCAAGCAAATGGAACCAAATTTAGTATGTGGTGGTTTTTGAAGACAAAAGATTGTTCTATGTTGATTTGAGACCCCTCCCCTTTCTGAAAGGGGGGGAAACCTATTCAAATGAAACGCAAATCCTTGCATAACTCGAGAACTAATAGGAGAAATGGAACCAAATTTCGCATGTGGAAGTTTTTGAAGGAGGCAAATGTTTCTATGGTGATTTGAGACTCTTCCGTCATATGAGGAGGACGCGGGGAGGGGGTGCTCTCAAACAAATGGAACCCAAATTTCTGCATAACTCGAAAAATAATCAAGCAAATGGAACCAAATTTGGAATGGACGAGTTTTTTAAGGCATGAAATGTTTTTATGGTGGTTCAAAGCCCCTCCTCCCTCTAAAAATGGGGGCTCTCATACAAATGAAGCAAATTTCAACCAAACATGAGAGCTATACCTACTGCTTTGCAAATTTGTATTGAGTGGTTTGCGGGTCCGGGAAAGCATCTTATGATAGTTCAAGAGCCCTCCCTCCTCTAGAAAGGGTGCGATCCCATGCAAATGAAAAACAAATTCCTGCATAACCCGAGAAATAATCAAGCAAATGGAACCAAAATTGTTATGGGTGAGTTTTTGAAGGCAAGAAATGTTTCTACGGTGGTTTGAGACCCCAAGCAAAAGAAACCAAATTTAGCATGTGTGAGGTTTTAAAGGCAAGAAAGGTTTCTATGATTCTTCTTCGCCCTGAAAAGGGGGGCTCCTATACAAATGAAATACAATATTCTGTATAACTCGAGAACAAATCAAGCAAATTGAACCAAATCTGGCATGTGGAGGTTTTTGTAGATGAATACTGTTTCAATGCTATTTTCTGAAGGGGGGGGGGGGGCTTCCATACAAATGAAACACAAATTCATGCATAACTCGAGAACTAATCTAGAAAATGGAACCAAATTTCGCATATGGGGGTTTTTGAAGGAGAAAAATGTTTCTATGATGCTTTGAGACCCCTCCGCCTTCTAAAAGTGGAAGGAGGGATCTCTCATATAAATGAAACACAAGTTTTTGCATAACTCGAGAACTAATCCAACAAATGGAACCAAATTTGGCATATGGAGGTTTTTGAAAGAGAGTAATGTTTTTATGGTCATTGAGACTCTTCTGCCTTCTGAAGGGGGTGGGGGGAGGGAGCTCTCAAACAAATGAAACATAAATTTCTGCATAACTCGAGATCTAATAAAGCAAATGGAATCAAATTTGGCATGTGGAATTTTTTAAAGGATAGACATATTCCTAAGCTAGTTTAAGAGCACTCTGCCCTCTTAATGAGGGGGGTCCCATAGAAATGAAACGCAATTTTTTGCATAACTCGAGAACTAATAAAGCAAATGGAATCAAATTTGGCATGTAGATTTTTTGAAGATCAGACATATTTCTATGGTGGTTTGAAACCCCTTTGCCATCTGAAAGCGGGGGGGGGCTCTCATACAAATGAAACGCAATTTTCTGCATAACTCGAGAACTATTCAAGTAAATGAAACCACATATGGCATGTGGGGGTTATTGGAAACAGGATTTTTATTTATATTAAAATGGATTTCTGTTTGACTATCTGTCTGACCGATCGGAGTGAAAATATGTATGCAGGTATTTTAGGGGCTTGGAAAGGTTCTTATGATTGTTTGAGACCGCCTCCCCCCCCCCTCCGGCTCGCATACAAATGAAACACAAATTTTTGCACTGCTTGAGAACAAATCAAGCAAATGGAATCAAAAATGGTATGCGGGGTTTTTTGAATGCAAGAAATGTTTCAATGGTGCACACTTAGAATATTTTACAGTATTCGGTAATTTTTTACAGAACTTCCAACAGCTGAACGTTCGGTAATCCGATTTACCGGATTTCGGTGAAATTTTACAGTATTCCGGTAAAACAATTACCGAAACTTGTCAAATTTTACCGAAATCCGTTAAATTGGATTACCGAACTGTTCAGCTGTTGAAAGTTCGGTAAAAAATTACCGAATGCTGCAAAATTTTCTAAGTGTGTGAATTCAAACACAAATTTCAACCAATCCTGAGAATTATCCAGGTAACTTAGCCACAAACTGTGTATTGTCTGGGTAAGGAGAATGTTCTGATAGAAGTTTGAACTCCTTATTACTCAAAAAAAAAACTCATTAAAAAAAAGCGTCAGTTCTACGTAATGTTCATTCAATTAGTTGCAGGCGTAGCAACGCTCGCACCGGGATCAGCTAGTTAGGAATAGAAACTTTTTCCAACATGTTCTAGAATTGTACTAATGAACTTCGATTGGTACGAAACGACCATACAAATATTTGTTAACAGGAACTTATGTGATTTTTTCACACGTGCTTCTTGAATTAACCAGATCGATTTAGTCTGAGATGATCAATGCAGTGAGTTTAATCGATCAAATTTCAGCGCTCACGGTCAGTAACTAGGATTTTTTACTGGAAAATTAAGAACTGAATTAATAATTTCAGTAACGAGTTAATTCGGGGAAAACAGCACATCCATATTAGTCTGTTTCTTGTTAACGGTGTGAATACACACAATAAATTTTGTTTGACATATGATTGCGACGATTTCAGCACACTGAAGGTTGTATATTTTATTGTTCTAGAATCGATGCTAAAACATTTGAAACGTAAAAGTTAGAGCAAAATAGCTGCTTTTTATTGGAACACCCTAAGCTACGTAAGAAAATTTCTGTAATTTGGTCATTTTAAAAGCTACAAAAACATTTATTCAATCAAATGTTCATAAACTTTTCTAATCTTCAACTTGTCCGAAGAATATATGCCTCTATTTCTGCAACTAAAAACTTGGGTTTTCGATTTCTGTGAAAATAAGGACCACCCTAGTTTTCTTTCTCACCAAAAGAAGGATCTCATTATTAGAATCAGCTTTATAGAAAACAAATTTGGCCCAACACATCTAGCTTAAGGTGAAAATATATCTTTCCACCTAAATTTGCATTTTGTGCACTCACTGTGCAACGTGACAGGCGAAATATGGCTTATCGGATGCCATACTACTGTTGCAATAAAGGGGTCACATCTAGTCCAGGTAAAGGCATCTATTTTCACCAAAAATCTATTGCATTAGTTGCTAAGCAGTACAAAATGGTCAAAAATAGTTGCAGCTACTTGATTTTGACTTATTTGAGTCACAAAGCCGTCACTATAACTGGTTTGTAACAAATGTGCTACTAGGGTTGTATCCGGCTCTAATTAATTGAGATTTAACCAAGTTCGTCCAGCGTATTTAAGCTGAAATTCGTGCACCTATCACTTTTAGAGCAGGTAGGTTTTGATTAGGAACATTTTAGAATTCTTGATAGCAACAAAATCAGTAAAACAACTTAAGGTTTACAATTGCACGCTGCGAACGGTTTGTTCTCTGTTCACCTTTACGTGCAATGATGACTCAGCGGTCGATGATGTTCAATGACATTTCCTGCGGTTGGTTGTCATCACGAAAGTTCACAGTTTCCGTTGTTCCCGGTACTGAAATACGATTCGCTGGGAAGCATGGTTCCCGGGTCGCAACAACACGTTTTTTTTTGTCTATCAGCATTCCGATCAAGTCTAGGAGAACTGAAATGTGGGAATAGGATGAACAGGGTCTTCGCTGCGTTGATACACACAGAAAAAAATAATTAATTTTAACAAGCACGTAAAATTTCCCCTCGTGTAATTCCAAGCCAAAGGAGCGTAAACAACGATATTGTTTGCAATCTTTCATACAACTGACTAGATTTAGGCGTTATCTTGCTTAAATTTACATGAAATATTCCATTATGTTCTGCCAAATCTAGCATTCCCTTTATGTGCATTAGATAACGCAGAAAATTCAGTGTTTCTTTTTATCTGTGCAGATCATCCATTCAGTGAAGTATTCTGACAGGACATTCAGGCTTCGCTGCGAGCGATCTTGTTACCCTACCATTGTGGACGACTGTAGTTTCATCGGAAGACAACGACAGAGATCCGTTTTCAAGGAGCGGGGGTATGTTTGAGTTGAATAGGTTGAACAGAAGTGGACCTAGTATACTTTCCTGCGGAACGCCAGCGGAGATCTCTTGCGCATTAGAAACTGCACTTTGCAGCGAAACACGGAATGTCCTGTCCGACAAATAATTTTCAATTGTCTTCACCATTCTCCGGCTAGAGATCGGGAGGTCAAACTCCGCGTGCATCAACTACATACGTTCACGTCTTGTCCATCTGATGGTCCGCGGTTTAAAGAGGCAGAGCCTTCTTCGTGTGAATCCAAGTGCCTCTGTAGAGAAAACCGAAGAGCGAGAAATTGAGAGAGAGAGAGAGAGAGAGAAAAGCCGATGGTGGCTGTCTCATGAGAGTATCGTTTGACACGGGGTGAACACGAGCGGCTTTCGAATGAACTTTCAATCATCAGGGGTGTTTATAATAATAGGGTGACCAATACCCCACAAGCTTGTACACCAGGCCATCATGCCACACATTTTCAAAGCCCTTCTCGATGTCAAGAAGTACCATGGCAGATGGTTTTTAAAACAGACTGGTTCCGCCTGAGGACGTTGATGACTCGATTAAGTTGGTGCACTGTTGAACCACCATCTGCCAATGACTCTTGGAAGAGAACGGATCTTTCCCAGGTTTCAAGATGGGGATAATTTTGGCTGACTTCCAACACGAGGAGAAGTAGCTAAGTCACAGGCGTTGGTTGAAGATGAATACCAGATGAACGTAGAACTGGGGGCTCAATTGCTTGAGCGCCAAGTTCATGATGTTATCGAATCCTGAGGCCTTCAAGCTCTTAGACGTTTTGATATAGGTCAGCAATTCGTCTGCTGAGATCTCCAACTCTACCAAAAAGTCGTTGGGGCTTAGATGGACGTTGTTTGCAAGTTTGCTAACGGTTGCTTCGTGCGGACAGACGATGTTCTCTCCAAGATTGTGAAAGCAGCCCTCTGCAGGAGTTATCAAGCGGTCGTTGAAGCCATTGCTGTCCATTGGGAACGATGGTGGAATGGGCGTTGGTATAGTTTTTAATATTTTTGTCAACGATGTAGGTTATACTATAATTGATATGTTTTAATATTGTCCATAAGTGGAGTAACGATTCAATTTTTGCTAGAAAGAACGATATGGAGAGAAAGTGCTGATAGTGTCGTCAGTGTACGGCAGGCTGTGAAAAATTGAATAGAGGTATTTAAAAATTGGGCGGAGGGCATATGACATAGATCTCAAACCAGAAGCACTACTGCAGTTATTTAAGTATGAATTTGATATCATGTTGATAACTTAATTTGGAAATTTTCTAAAGAAATTTGTTCATTTCAAAAAATTAGTTATCAAAATGAACTCGATGATCAGAAAACGAGTTGATGTTAGTGGAAAGTCACTAAATGATAAAATAGTTTTAAAGTAGCCATTGCGCATTTTGGCAAAACTGTGATTTCTTCCGATCACCATATTGAAATATAAGAAAAACATTAAAATTTGG
Organism: Aedes japonicus; assembly: GCA_034211315.2. NCBI lineage: Eukaryota > Metazoa > Arthropoda > Insecta > Diptera > Culicidae > Aedes > Aedes japonicus. The sequence goes on from JASCZW010012398.1 coordinate 14,159, forward strand.
AAACACAACAAATTGTTTAAAGCTATGCAAATGAACTGTTGATCTGTAGACCTATTTTGGCATTCATTTAGATAACCTTATTGAGTTCGATTCATTTTCAGGAAATTCATAATTAGTTCATCGAATATAAATGTTTCAATTTCGTTTTTGTTGCTCGCATAATCTCTTAGGCGCATTTAACACCTGCCATAAGATTTTGTACAGTCTCCTTGTCCACTTTATTTGCTTTTCGGTGGCCCAATATTGTTCGATTGGGTGGAGCTCTGGCGTGTTGGGAGGATTCTTGGCATTGGGCACTACTTGAACGTTGTTGGCAGCATACCACTCCATGGCCTTTTTTCCGTAATGGCAACATACCAAATCCGGTCAAAATAGAACGGAACAATTGTGTCGCTTCAGAAAAAGAAGTAGACGTTTTTGTAGGCAGTCGCTCAGATACATTTCCTGGTTGACGGATCCGGTCGCGATGTAAACGTTGCTCTTCAAGCCACAGATACAGATGGCCTGCCACACCAGATATTTCTTCGTGATTTTTGACTCTATCCACGGTTGAAGGCGCCACTCCCAGTTCCTTTGCGGCATCTTGGACGGAGAGGTTGTGGTTCCACTCGAAACAGCGGGCAACTCTTTTTGTCGTCGCTGTGGCCTCCGGCTTTCGATTTCCTCCCGATTCAGCATTCCTGGCGTCGACAAACGCTCACCGAACACTTTTAATACGTTGGTAACAGTTAATTTAGTCACATTCAACAATTTCTAGTTGCTTGTTTGGAGTTTCGCCATACACGTGCAAAATTTTGATGCCTTGATTCTCTTTCTTCGACGACATTTTGATAACCGAAGTGCTTATCTCAAAATTAAAAAAAAAGAGGCATGATGCTACACGCACACATCTACAAAATGAGGGGTGATCAAAATTGTTTAGTGAGCAATGAAAGGAAATGCGTCAAGTTTAAGTTGACCAAATTTTGATCGAAACACCCTTTAGTCCACAAAGAGTATGCCATGAAAAATCCCAGAAAACCGACGCCAAAATCTTTGCGGACCTATTCAGCCTCTCTAGGCTGCATTGGAGCACTCGTGCCGGCTTCAGTGCATTGCCGAGTATTCATTCTGTTTGCTGGTGTGTAACAGTAGATCCTGGTTTCGTCAACAGTTTCCAATCGACACCGAAAGTCCTTCCTTCGCAGTATTCTCGCGTTCATTTTTTTGGTTAGGAGTGAGCATGCAGAACCTCACCCAAAATATTAACAAACTACTAAAAAGTACAAACTACTACAAAGTACAAAGTACTAATCTTTGTGGTATTTGCTAGCACACACACCTTCACTTTCCGGTTAGCCAACACCATTTCATGTACTTTTCCTGACATTGTTCGCTGTAACCACATCGGAGGGCCTGCCGCTGCGAGTTTGATCGGTGTAATCTGACGGAGCATTTCTTCCATAATAAGGTCTGTATCCACATTAATCCGGACACCTTCAAATCATTGTTACTTTTTAAATATTGCACGTAGGAATAAAAAATTTCACTGTGGTATAGCTGAGAGTCAACGATAAAGAAGATTATGATTGATGTTTACATTTCATGTTTAGTATTCAAGATGACGACGAAAGAAAAGCAAGTACGCGAGCGAATTTTTTTTTATGGGCGTACGGCAAATCCTGACTTGTAAATACGGGACCTTGCAAAAACATTGGATTAACCTAAATCTACTGTTTACGATGTGCTCAAATCATTTTCAGAACGGTTGACGGTGGAGACCGAGAAGTGACAAAAACATTGGACGCGCTGATCCTGTCATGGACCGAAATGTGAAAAGGATATTAACGAAAAATCCAAATCTATCCATTCGAACGGTGGCTCGTAAAATAGGGATGTCGCCTGGTTTTGTCCAAAAATAAAAACAAAGTTTGGGACTTAAGTCATATAAAGTAAAAACAGTTCCAAATCGCAACGACAAACAGAATTTGGCAGCAAAATCACGGGCTCGACGTTTGTACTGCGAATATTTGACGAAGTTTTCATGCGTTGTTATGGACGATGAAACTAATGATCCTCCACCAGCTTCCAGGGCTGTCTTTTTATTCTGCTATGGCCAGAAATACTACAGCTGAGCATTTCAGAACGAAGAAGGCATCGAAATTTCCCAAAACAAACCTTGTGTGGCAAGCAATTTGCACGTGTGGCAGAAAGAGTAAATCTTTCGTCACAATCAACAAGGAGATCTATCAGAAAGAGTGTCTGCAGAAGCGATTGCTACACTTCATCAAAAGTCATGTTCTGGCCCGATTTGGCATCATGCCACTATGCTAGAACTGTGATGGAGTAGTACCAAGCAAATCAAGTGAACATTGTTCCCAAAACCTCAAACCCGCCAAATTGCGCAGAGCTACGACCAATCGAGAGATATTGGGATCTGATGAAGCGGAAGCTTTCTGAAAAGAAGCAAGGAATCGAAGACATCAAACACTTCCAGCAAATTTGGACATAGACGGCTTCTACAATTTCTGAAGAGTCTGTACAAAACCTAATGAACGGAGTTAAGCGCTTAGTTTGAAAATTTTATGCAAATACCGAATAACTATGTTTTGCATTCACGAATTGTTAAAACACATCCCATGAATCCGAAATGAACAACAACGACGGAAATATAAAGCGAAATTTATGTTTTGTTCATGTTTTTAAGTGTCCGGAGTATTTCGGATACAGACCTTACTTATTCAGCTTTTGTTTTGTTTCCTTCGCCGTTTTACCTTTTAAAAATATAATATGTTACGAGAGAACGAAAATCGTTTTTATTCATATTCAACAGGATGTCAAAAACGTCAACAACAATCAGCTGTCAAAACTAAACTAAGGGCAGTATCGCACTGAAATGTGGCGTATATGCCTAAACGGACTACAAGACACTTTAACCTTTTTTGCAGTAGCATCGCATCTTGGCTGTCAAGGAGGTTACTTTTCACCCCACCTAGTAAAAGAATATGCCCAACAAAAAGGGTCTGGCGACAATATCTACAGTCACTTGAGATGTTTTGCGCTTTATAACTACACTTTCAAGCTGTTGTTGATAGTTCTGTTGGTTGTAATAGATAGAAAATCACAGAGCAAATGAATGATATCAAAAAAAAAATTCAGATTTCAACACGACGCTGTGATAATAGCCATGAAAAGTTGAACGCTGCTTATCTTGCTTAGAATAGATAAATCCCTCTTCCAAGCAACCCACGTGGTTCTTCTGTTCCCGTCCTTTGTTCATTGTAACTGATCAGCTGTTTTTGCGCAACGCAATCTGGTTCTGACGTACTGAAATATTTCTCGAGTATTTTTCCAAACTATGAGGAGAAGCAGGATTCAATAAATTTCTAAAAACTCTCAGTACCCTCACAGATAGTAGCATTACCATCATTCCAAGGACATGCTATTCCTTGTATTGGTGGCCCTAGTTTTTCATGAATATTCTTAAGGTTTCAGGAATTTAACGTTTAAATCTTATTTCTTCTCTTTGTTTACAAACTCAGATGCGTCTGTTTGAAAAAGTACTCGAGATTTATTTGATTAAAGAACAAAATTTCCAAATAGTTTCCATGAGCACTGCAGAATAAAAGCTCGCACATAAAAAAACCAGCCAGCAATAAAGTTACCTTCCGTTGAATCATGTCCGTACTCGTCTGTCGTCACAGTTGTGTTTGATCACTCACCTGAAAATAGAACGAGAAAATGAAAACAAAAAATTAAACCAGCATGTCAAATAACTAACCCAAGCAGTGCACGGAAAACATCCGGTCTAACTATCAGACGAGAGGAAAACCAATCAATAAGTAACTTGTCAAATTGCTGTGTGCATAGATTTTACAGCGCAGAACTGGACCCAGGCTTTTTATTACCTCCAGAAACGTTGGCTGCATCTTCATTCACGTGATGTCGTAAAAACCTTCATCCGGTCACCGTAACCACGTTCGTTTTGGACGGCTGGCTCAACTCACAATAACCTATCGTGTTAACGAGAAATCATAGGCGTTCGCGGTGGAAATCAAAGCCTCCTTTGACGTTCGAAAGTGCAACCCAAATCGTCCAGTTTATGAATATTGCACCTAAACACGGCCCCAACTGGGAACGAGTGCGAGTGTTGAACCAAAACGGTTTCCCTAAAATCTTGTATCTTGTTCACAAAAACTTTCTGCAATTTATTAGCTCCCCTGCTTGTGGCCATAGCAATAAAACAAGTCAAACACTCTTCAGTCTATGTGTGCTTCCCCCCCAAAAACACACTCCAACAAAATACAATCCATTCCTCCGGAGCAAGTCTGTTGTCTGTATATCCTGTCTACACCAAGCCGGACTGCCCTCCCGCTGAGCTGGTGCCGAGTCCTGGAGGCATTCTATTCACGCTTTCAATTTTTCAAGCGCCGCGCAGCAGAACCGAGAGGACAACAGGACCCCGGGAGTCACATGGCCCGGAGGTTTAGATTTGATGCACCCTATGTGTGTTTTCAGTGGAGTGTGCTGGGAAAAAACATGTCACCAGTGCCATCATCATCACCGGCCGGTGCTAGTCGTTCACTATGCCTGTATGCCTGTGTATGTGTGTGTGTGTATCTGTCGGTGCCGGAGTGACATCCGGTTGCTCGTGGTCAGGATTTCGTTCTCGGCTTAGCCAGCGGAACACGTACCATGATGTCATAGACGACCGACGGACACTGTTGGAAATGAGTTTTTGAAAAGTTGTTTAAACTCCGCTGAAGTTTATGCAAGCATTCTCGTTCTCTCTCTACCTCTCCCTCTCTCTCGCTTTTGTGCTGGCTGCACAGCCTGTGCACAGATGCCGAAATTTTGCTGAATACATTTGCCCGACATTGTATGAACAGTGTTTCAATAGGTGTACTCCGACAATGTTTCTTTTTAAAGCTACGAATGGATTTATCCAAACTCATTTCGTATGCTATTTTCATTAAGCAAGCCCATGCTCGACGGCTTTGTAGGGGGGGTTCAGTGCCATCAATTTCACCGAGAAGGACAGATATTTTATTGTTTGCACAGATCGTCTGTTTGTTTTGTTACTCCACACCCCCCTCGGTTTCACAGATTTTGACGAGCATTCAAATAAGACTTTACAAATAGTTTTAGGCAAGGCAACGATCCAACCAACGAGCCAACAGCTCCAGCTGGCAGATTGACCCGAATTCCCTTTGTGTTCAAGAATATGGCTGGATGCTGTTCTTGTTGTCGTCGTCTCTCCCATCTACTGGTGCCGTTTTCCCAATTATACTCTTCCGCCCCTGCACGCCCCCGATGCCGGCCTGTTTCGGCTTCGACCTCAGGAAAATGGGAATTATGGTTCGGATTTAGTTGTAATTAAATATGTTTTTCATGCTAATTGAATTTTGATGTTAATGTCGTTCCGAAATTTTCATTAGCACAAATGGCTTTTTGGTGAGGGCTTATGGAAGGAGAAACGAAATGCGGGAACATATCGAACGCACCCAACATCCAGAGTTTGTGTTTTTAATTTGTCATTCCGATGGAATAATGTGCCATACGCACAGCTTGCATCTAATTTAGGTTTTTGCTATCGGGGCCTTTTAATGGCGGCATGAGTTGTGCATAAAATACAAGGCAGATTGGAATGTACTGAAAAAGTAAAACTCTTGTTCAGTCGTAGAGGAACCGTGTGAAGGTGACTTTGATGTATAGCAAGAACTTTTCGAGATTTTGGTGGTTATGTTTTTGATAAAGGGTGGCATGGTTAAAAATGAGCTGAACTTAATTGCTTTTTAAAGTACAATGACTACAAAATACTGAACCATTATTTGATTAGCCTTCCGATTCCCAAAAAGGCAACTGTTAAACCTTACTTTTCACACCTCCCAACAGACATTGAACCGCTTCGCATGAAAAAAAAATATTCTAAAAAAATACACCTTTTTTATGCTGATGATCAAATGTTTCCTGAGTTTTGTTGGGTATCCGCTGAACGATCGATCTGGAAGAGTTTGACGGATATTTGCCCTTGAGTACGACTTCCACGTTGTTGGTTGTATTACATTTCTGAGCCATCTTCTCGTCAGCACAGGAAGCGAAGACTGACCAAAGCACGGAACTACTGTGTTGCTTCCAAAAAGTTATCAAACGTTTTCGACAACAATTCCTTAAACAAAAATTACATATATTCCACCTTTCAGTCCACCATTCAAGCTCTTGCTTTGACCGTAGTGCTTTGCTTATTAGGACGATTGTAAGTCACTAAAACCTTGAATGTTGACAGTCCGGCTCTCTTTTGGCTCCTAGTACTGTTATATGTGACATTCCAAATTTATGTACGAAATCTTTAAAGCTCGATTCAAAGTAAATCTGATCGCACGGTTCAATACTTACCCCGCGTCCTTGATGGTTGGAACATAAAACGTTTGACAGCCATTTGTTGATGTTTTATTGACGAAATTAATTGTGCTCAAACATTTAGAGAATCCTTCGTGGTCTGCCTGAAAAATAGCAAAGTGTTTGAATCCCAAAGTCAACGGTGTGTCTTGTAATCAAACGCTACAAGGATACTCTGAGTGTGGATAGAGCACAGCGCATCTATCATAAAAGTCCAGGGACAAAGAGCTGAGGAGAAAGGTGTTGAGGTACGTGAAAGGCAAAGAAATACGATTCCAACTTTTCCACCGTACGTAACATCCTTTAAAAAGAAGTCTTTTTGTGCCAGTAAACATCCGAATAGCTACCTGGAGCAAAATTTAATGGCCAAAAGCGAGCACGATTACCATAGGAACGAGTTTTAACGAAATTGGCTGTATTTTAATAGATGACGAAAGATATGTCAAAATGCATTATAAACAAATACCCGGCAGAAAACTTTACCTGGCAACTGGTCCTGAGGAGGTCCCGTCCAGGTATAATTTTGTTTTTGCTGATAAGCTTGCTCGGAAACTAATGATTTGGCAAGGAATCTGCAGTTGTAGTCTTAAAACGAAGGTTTTCATCACATTTCAAACAATGACGTCAAAGGTTTACACTATTGAGTGTCTGCAAAAGCGGATTTTACCCTTCGTTCGGAAACAAAAGACCAACGTTATGTTTTGGGCGGATCCTGCCAGCTGTCACTTCGCTAAGGAGGTACAAGAATGGTATGCTACAAACAATGTTAATTTCGTCACCAAAGAGATTAATCCTCCGAATTGCCCTGACCTTAGACCGACCAAAAAATATTGGGCAATTGTCAAGCGAAAACTTTGAGGATGCGGTAAAGAAGTGACAAATGCACAACAAATGCGTTAGAAGTGAAAAAAGTTCGCCGGTACAGTTTCACCAGCAACTTTGCAGATCATGACGGCAACGATCACAACTTCATTCACAAGTATAGTGCGAATCGTTTGAAAGCTGAATAAATACCCCTATGTTTGACGTTTTGATATGTTGTTTAATTCTTGAGTTATGATCACTTGAATGCGTTCAAATTTACTCTGTATCGGGCTTTATTGGAAAAGTTAGATTATGTTTGAAAGTGCTGACCACTCTTCTTCTGGTCGCAACGACATCCTGCTCCCTCAAACGTTTATCACAGTGGGTTTGAACACATTCGGCGATTTTTCCGTGACAATAATTCAGATTTTGCTTACGAATTTCATACCCACAAAAGAAGATAAGTTCAAGTTCTTCAAATGCACGAAACAGTACGTCAAAGTAAAGTCAACCGATTTTTGACCGGTTAACATTTTGGTTTCATAATATTACGAATATGCACACTCAGAAAACTTAACAGCATTCGGTATTTTTTTTCCAAACTTTCAACAGCTGAACGTAAAACGTAAAAAAAATTACCGGAACTTCTAAAATTTTACTGAAATCTGTTAAATCGGATTACCGAACTGTTCAGCTGTTGAAAGTTCAGCATAAAATTACCGAATTGGTTTCATAATACAGAACAGATTCTTGGGTGTGGGGTTGACGATGCCAAGCCTTCAGCCCACTCGTGCCTCTAGCCTTGGTCCCCCGTACCCCGGGACTTCCTTTCGTACTATTACTTAGGAATTTAGTAGTTAGATAGTCCATTATGAGCTGTCCTTGGCATTTTGTCATCTGACTTGGAGCTTAAGGATGATTTAGGAAGCCTCATTACTTACAGCGTTTCAGACGTCCCTGTCTTGGCACATCCTCTGGACAAGATTATCTGGAGATGTATCCCAACCGCTCACGGCAATTATGTCGTTTCTCGTACCGTCGAAGCAAGAACATGCGAAGAACACAATTTGGTGGATTTCTCTGCACTAGTACATCCGGGACACGCTAAGGACTCGGCATACTTCCACATGTACTGTCTAAAGCAACCATGGCCAAACAGGATCTATAAACATGGAAGTCAACTTCACCGTGTCGCCGACCGACCCTTCCGGATAGCTCCGGTATCAATCGATGGGACCACAGACCCTTTGTGGAGTTGTTCCATTCTCGTTGCCATTTGACCACAGATTCAACTCTTGTGGTCTTTCGTCTACCTCTCTACGTTCTCTGTTATGATGAGCATTTTCCTCGTTATGACGCAGACTTCATAGTGTGACACTGTGTGGTACTCACTGAGCACTCTCAAGCACATTAACCTGTACGTACTACCCAGATTACCTAGGAAGCTCCTACTTCGGCCCGCCATATCTGAGTCGACAGCATTAGATAACTTTCAGGAGCGTTTTCATAGCTATAATGGATCAATAGAGTGTGTTACCATTAACTCCACCACTTTCATGGATTTTCCATAGACCCCAAAGGCGATGTCGTCAACGAAACCGACAAACTTTACCTCGTTAGGGAACTGTAGTCTCAACACTTCATCATATATTGTGTACCAGAGCATCGGTTCCAGTATAGAACCTTGCGGAATTCCTGAGGTTATTTGAACACATTCTTGACCGGCTTCTGAGTAATAAACCAGTGCATGATTTTGAAATAGTTTCCCGAAATCCTGACCCAAGAACCCAGAGGCAATGGAGCAATTTGGCAAAAGTCCCCCAACTGGATCTATTTAATACGTTTCTCACGTCAAGGGTGACCACTGCACAGTAGCGTACTCCCTGCCGGACGCTGGTGAACCATCTCGGATCTGTTGAGAATTATCCTCTTAAGCTCCTTAACCCATCGTACTCAACAGGCATATCGGTCCATACGCCGATAGATCATCTAGTGGCTTACCTGTCTTTGGCAGTAGTACGAGAGTTTATCGCTTCCAGGCATCTGGGAAGACACCCTCGTCAAGACGTCTTTGCATCACTACTTGAACGTTTTGGCTGATTCCTGTCCTCCACGGTGCGTTTGCCGACCATCAACCGCACCGGTTGCTGGCCCTTGTCTCCCTTTTTAGAATAGCCTTTGCAGCGATCAGAGCCCGTCGATTCTCCGTTCTTTTTTCGTCCGATCGCGCTCTTCCCATCTTCCATCTTGCGTGGAGGCATGTTCTGCGGAGGTCAGCGGTCAACTCTGTTCATCAGTGCACCGGTGATCTCCCATTTCTAGGTTTGACCCTCCTAGGCATGTTTGTATCACACAACGGTGACAGTGGTGCTACGAATTGATTACCGCATGGGTAGGTTTCACTCATATTTTGTTCCCGCTCTAGTGCTTCTTTGAATACTACATTGTCGAAGTTCGATGTCCTTCATCTACGGGCTAGTGGAGTGGACCTCTTCCTTCCCTCCACATGCAGGTTAGTATTGTGGGCGATACTATAATGAACTGTCAAGTAATCGCTAGGGGTGCAACCATCCTCCACCCTCCAGTTGCTCGACAGCTCTGTGCAGCCGATGTTGTCATTGGTCGATTCAGCTCCGTTTCTGTGGTACGTACTCTTAGTACTGACTCAGGTCTACGTTGAGCCTAGCCTAGGTCCTCTAACATGATCTGGCTCCTTGGTTGGTAAGACGATACCCCTACTCCAGCGCTCAGGTGTTAAAATCCCACCCAAGTAGCACACTACGGTCATAAGTAGTTGTAGTAACTTGATTATGACTTAGCAAGTCATATTTATGTTATCTCAATTGAAAGGTAACAAGTGTGCTACTAGGGCACGATATAATCAACGGCTCTGTGAAAACTGGTTAGTCTACCATCTAGGTGCACGCAAAAAAATCCGTGCCCGGATCCGTGAACTGCAGTCATGAATTCGAGAACAAGCAAAAATACACCGTGAACTGAATCACGTAATCGGGAAGTGGTTCACGTTTTTGGGTAAAAACCACTAAAACGTGAACTAGTTCACGGTCCGTTTTAATTTCCGTGAACGCTTTTGTTTCTGTGTGGCAAGTAAAAGCTGCAGAAGAACACTGCTTTCACCTTAGCTACCACAAAGCCCTCGTTTAAGGTAGACACAACTTCCGCTACTGCCTAATTGCTCATCATCCATAATGCCGTAATACTGGATCTATCTGCATCCCAGTTACCGTTTGCAGCAGGGCTATGGGATATTATATCGATATCTGACTTGCAAACTGATTGACACAACAGTTGCTGAGTTGCCACACAGTGGATCAGGTTTAATTGGGTTACGTGCAATGTGATTTGCTTCTTGGTTTAAAAGCAGGGAACTTCGACAGTGACGAATTTTTCATCCGGTTTCCCAACACATGGGACTTGAGAGAGCTCCTTGTGGCCTAAACCTCAACTCCTCACACAAGCTTTACTCCTGTCGAAGCCTTTTCACTCCGATTACATGCGTCTACTTTCCACGGATCTCAAGCATGCTTGGCAGCTGGTCCACGCTCAGTGGACAAACCGACCATCCCACTTTGAGCCTAGCCATTTTTAGAGCCAAGTCTGCGTCAGCCAGTGGCCACCAAGAAATATTGCCAAATCTACCCAGCTTTAAGTTTTATTAAAGTTTTATGAAAGCCACTAGAAACCCGTTTAGTTTTAGATTCAAGTGAGATTTGTGAAAACCTACACAGCTTGTTAACAACGATCTTAAAACGTTGTATTCTCAAATTCCTTTTACTCCTATCAATGGTTGTATTTCGACTTTATGAGCTCGTGAAATTCTGTTTCGAAATGGCGTTTTAAGACTTATTAATGTTGTCTTATTATGGCCATTTGACAAATCATTTTGTAACCATTCTGCCTCCAGTAAATGCATTGATCAGCAAATTGGTATTCTGGGTCTAAGAAAGGCAAAAAACATGACCAATAGTTTTATAGTAGCCATTGCGAAGACAAATTGGTTTCTTGGCAAAATGTTGATTTCTTCCAATCGCCATATAGAATGATAGGAAATAATTGAATTGTTGTAAAATAAATGCACCATATTTTCAATGAAATGCAAATGAGCTGTAGATCGGAGAACGATTTCGGCATTCTTTTAGATAAACTTATTGAATTCCATGAATTTTCAGGAAGTTCATGATAAATTTCTCAAATATATTTGTTAAACTATCTTTTTTGTTGCAAACTCGCATAATTTCGATGGCGCTTTAATATTTGATTCTTTTCGTGCAAAAGATGAATTTCTGTACATCTGTCTGTCTGTCTGTCTGACCCTTATAGACTCGATAACTGCTGAATCGATCGGCGTGATATTTTTTAAGCAGGGGCTTATGATAGTTAGAGACCCTTCCCGACTCTGAAAGATGGAGATGGGGTCTGCCATATAAATGAAACGAAAAGCTCTGCATAAATCCAGTACTAATCAAGCAAAGGAAAGCAAATTTTGGATGTGGTAGTATTTAAGACCCTTTTAATCTAATCAAGGAAATAGAACCTAAATTGGCAGATAGAGGTTTATACAGCCAAAAAACTTTCTTATGATAGTTTGAGACCCCTCCACCCAGTAGAAGAGGAGGCTGTCATACAAATGAAACACTGCTTATTTACTGCTGAATGAATCATAAGAGCAGAGAATCGAACAGAGCAGAAAAACAGAAACCCACCACGATATTTCAGTTACGTTTGACAGCTATGGCCATTTGGCCATATGCTGCCAAAATAGCATATTTTATTATCAGCGCACATTCCGCATTTGTCAGCATGCTGGTAGATTTAAGTATCCTTCGTCCAAAATCGTCGTTAAAAATTGATAACAAAATGTGTCAATGTTGATAACTTAATTTGTTATGCGATAACAGGTGAGTTCAATATGATCTGTGAGATAACAAAACTTGTTACATATGATTTTGTTTGTTATTTTATTTTGCTAGGGTTATTGATATAGTTTCATATCATCTAACCAGCTTGTTATTTTCCTTTGCTTGGGACTTTCAGGAAATTTTGGTTTGAAAGAAGCATAGAGGGTGTGTTGGTAGACAAACCCGTTTTGAATGTAGTTTTATCAAAGCCGGGAGGAATGCATAGGAAAAAATAATTAAATTTAACAAGCGCGTAAAATTTCCGCTCGTTTAATGCCAATCCAAAGGTGACGTAAACAATATTTGCATACAACAATGTTTGCAATTTCTCATACAACAATCTAGATTCAGCCGTTTTCGGCTTAAATTTACATGAAACATCCTATAATTTTCTGCCTAATCTAGCATTCCCTTTATGTGCATTAGTTAACGCAGAAAATTAAATGTTTCTTTTTATCTGTGTGCAATGCGGATCTGGAACGCTGTAAATACAGCAGCCTCTTAGATTGCGCTTGAGCTCCAGAACAGAAGGCGTATGACCAGCGGCAGTTCAGAGGGACCACCTCACTACTGAAGTTTCAAGTTTAGATAGAAGTTTACAGAGATTACACTCTTAAAAATAATGAATATTACGGGTGATGTGATCTCTGTTTCACGTAAATGCAATGAGACTCAAAGATTAATTTGGCTTAGTTGTATATTTCATTGGATTTATAGCTAACCTCAATTTAAAACTAACAATAATAAATACTGACACACTCAAAGTTACGTTCCGGTTACCAAATTTACAACAGCTGCATATTGGCAGGGTAATAAAACATCAATAAAAAGGGAAAAAGTAGCAATAAAAATATGTGAAATCACCACTAAATTATTAAACACTGTGCCAACGAAAAAATAACAATTCGCACTAGAAAAAATTAAACTAGCAATAAAACATTGATAATTCACTTTCAATAATTCAAAAGTGACCGGTAAAACTTTCCAAAAAAGCAATGGAAATTATCATAAACGCAAAAATAAACTGATGGTTTTCCGTCAAAATTATAAGTTCTAGCGGTAAACATGTGACAAAAGTCTTCAAATACTTCAAATCTTTCCACAAAATCACAATAAAAAAATCAGAACATTAAAAAAAAACTTAAAGAAAATTGTTTGGTTTCAATTGGAAAGATATGAAAAATTTGAAGACTTTTGTCACATGTTTACCGCTAGAACTTATTATTATGATGGAAAACTATCAGTTTATTATTGCGTTTATACTAATTTCCATTGCTTCTTTGAGTTTTACCGGTCACCACGAATTATTGAAATGAATTCATTTTGAAATTGTGTTCTAGTTTTCTAGTGCAATGTATTTTTTCGTTGGCAGTGTTTAATAATTTAGTGGCAATTTTATGAATTTTCAATGCTAAATGTTCATCAATTAGTGCCAGTATATATTTTAGTCGCTACATATTTGGTACCCTCAAATATAATTCCGTTAAGCGTTAAAAAAAATAGCCACTTGACTGAATATTGCGATTTACATAAGCTTCAAATTTACATGATCCTTTTCTCTGGTGCTGTGGCACATATTCTTAACACAGTCAGTTCCACGCGCAACGACAAGTAACAAGTTCAAATTTGTTGTCTCCCGTAATGAATCACAAATTCATAATATACTCAGGTGGAATTTCATTACTCGTAAAAGTAATGTTCGAAAATGAAAAGTGCAGTCTTGATTGGGTATACGACATGTTTGCAAATTCAACTTCTTCAGTGATACACGTTTACACAGCGTAATACACGAAGCTCATTTGCTAATACTATTCAACTTTTAGCATCTTTAAAATATATTCTAACTTTTCAACTTTTTTATATAAAACATTCACAAGCATTTAGAGATGGAAGAGAGTAAAATGGAAGCTCTGTAGGATCAACATTGAGCTTATTTTCACTTTCACTGCTATCCGCAATGGCCTTGACGAACGTGTTCTTAAGCTTAATTTTATTGCTGCACCTCGGTTTTTTTCTGACGGTAACTAGAACTAGATACTGTTGATTAAAACAGGCATTAAGGAGCATTCGTATTTTCATTACTTGTAGCTGCACTTAGAAAATTTCATGTTGTGGTCCTCTGACTGTTTTTTATGCCATGCCACGTAAGTTATTATTTTGAGTTTTTATGGTCTTGTAAATTTAACAACAGACAACAATTTTCTGTCTCATTTTATGTGCATCCAAGTAGACTTAAATTTGCATGATTTTTTCCAAGAGTGTATTTCTGTTAATGCCCTCCAATTTGTCACCCACATTTATGAGTGGCTTCAACAGCACTTTTACTGTCGGGATAAAGCGGTTTTCAAGCTCGAAGCTTAGACGTATT
>JASCZW010012399.1:0-28628 GCA_034211315.2 Aedes japonicus
AGCAATATTGCTCTGAAATAACATTCCGAAAAACGCTTAAAAATGAATTAATTCTATTCCTCTTTGGGGAGATTATACAGTTAAATTAGTTATATAGACTTCGATAAAGCAGCCGTGAGAACTGGGATCACTGTATCGAAGTATTTTGTTAGCTTTACAGCAGTGAACGTGTTTACTTGTTTGTTTGTTTACGTGTTTGTTTTTATTTTTATGATAATCCTTTAGTATCGTGCGCATTTAAGGGTAAAGGCCATGTTCTCATACAAAATGTTGGAAAAATTGAATTTTTTATTACATTTTTTTGACAGGTAGGGTATGTGTCCCTTGCCTCAGCCTAATATGCAACAATCGATTACATTTTTCATTGTAACTCATAAAGTATTTGAGCTAGAAACAAAATTTAACTAGCTATACACTTCCTAAGATATGTTTAATAAGCAATCTGGTAAAATGTATCACGATTTTAATTGCTTCAGTTTGGTGATCCGGCCGGTATAATTATTTTATTACATTATATCAAATAATAATCAAAATTAATAAATGCTCTTCATTCCAGAAGGTTATTTATCTATATGTCATGATTAAATACGTAATAATATAATATTATGGTTTTATATACAATTGAATGCTTTATTGATATTTATACCTCAATCAATAACAAGATGACCTTCACATTCCAGAGATACAGTCACCCATCAGTGATACAAAGTGGAACGAAGCTGCATATTATTATTACTGCCTTAATATTATTATTTCAGCAGGTTAATTAATTTAGTTTAACATGGTTATCATAGGCTCGTGAACTCCAACTATTACATAATTTAACTAAATATCCTTATATAATTTTTTGCTCTACTATATAATCATATATAACATATTATTATTACATTACATCTATATTTATATAAATATAATAAATACTGGGTTGGGAGGAGCACCAGGGTATCATTCAAGCTGAAACTGGACGATGGTTTGATTGACTGCCTGAGTCTAGAGGGAACAAACAGTATCATTTCTTATCCTACCGATTCGAGTGTGGTGCTGCGAGTTCTACTCCAACAGTTTCAGGGAGAGTGACGCGCCCTTCTTAACAAGCCATCCTGTAGAAAGCTTAATGAGTATTGCGAATTGTGTTATTCGATTTGTTGGATCATATCGTTGGAAGGAGATTCTTAATTTCCCGTGGATTTCGTGTAAGTGTCTCTGCTTACGGGTCCACCCCTCCGTTTTTGGCCCTTCATACAGCGATAGTGCGAATTCAGATCGGTGGCCCAATTTGATCTTGCTGTTAAGTGGAGCTGCATCCAAGCCAAGGGCTAGAGGGCATGGTGGCTACCATACATACATACAATCTGGTAAAATGTATCACGAAAAGCTACACAACTTGTTTTATAAAGTCAGAAACTTACGAGGGATATGGATGCAATGTCGGTTTATGGGTACCAAATTGGGTCTAATCATGGATGCAAGTTCGTCCCATTCGTTTGATTTTCTATAAAATGCAATCTTCGTACGGGGTTCTTCCTGATTTTCTGATTTAAGGCTTTTCCAGCTGTATTCGCTCTACCCAACAAACAATTTCACAAACCAAACTGTACTTAAACTGCTAAAAAACACTTGAGTTTTAAACATGATTTAGCGGTCATTCGACAGTCAAAACATTATAATTCGCTCTACACAGATTTTGTTACTTTAATTTGTGTAATGATGAGCCATATGACCGGAACAACATTTAACCGGAACTCAGACATTTGTATTGTAAATGTTACCAATAACAACATTTTTACTACGCTTCATACAACAGGCCATATTTGGGAACATAGAAAAAAATATGTCCCTTACATTGGGTCCACCGTTTGCTTGTTAAGTCATTGTTATTTTAATTATGTGACCTGTAAGTTTATAACATGTGACTATATTCTGTACATCTTGGCTGCACTATTCGGTTTATAGGTTCAATTTCGGCAAATTTAGATCATTGGAAGATCGTATAGATAATCTGTTCAGCTTAACCAGTGAAATCATGATGCCCCAAAAGTTCAAGAAATCGAAAATTACGTGGAAGTGAACTACTATAAATTGATTGATTATGTCTCAATTGCTTTGAAATCAACCGGTCATCCTGAGCAACATAATTTTGTTGATTATCGAAGAAATTATGACATATTTGGTACATAGGCCGAATCAAGGAGCTAGGCTAACATTACATCCCGTTACCCTATATGTTTCTAAAATGTTGGGGCGAAAACCCAGGAAGTACAAAAGATTCTACAGCGCATTGTTCGAAGTAGCGTCACGGCCGCAGCAAAAACCGAAAATAAGGCCAAGTCGGTGCACACTTGTACCATCATTATAGAATTACAGAATAAAAGCATGAAGACTGGTGCATTTTCAAGTGTCAAAAAGTAAGTGAAAAATAATTATCGGCATGTAGGATTCACTGAAAAAGAAACGATTTATCAGCTACTCATGCTCTCCGAAAATTATAAATCACTGTTGCTGTTCTCGCGAAAACTGCTGTGAGCGTATAATAGTCTCTCGCTTCTCACATTCTCTCTTGTTTCTCCAAGCGGGTGAAAAAGGACGTTTCTCTTCTCAAGTAGGCGAACATTTCGGTCTCTGCTTTAAACGCGTTTCTCACGAAACAATGTTTTTCAAAACTGCGTGCACAATTACAAAAAAAAATCGGCGCAACCAATTAACTTCTACTTTTGACCCCGGAAAAGTTTACGCTCTTTATTGGAACTTGTCGATCTTTTAAATGTGATTGTTTGATAATAAATATTTTTTATACAGTGTCAAACATTGAAATTAACACGAAAAAACGATACCCAAACTTTCACTTTGCACCAAATTTTTAATTTCGAAGCTATTCAAATTTCGACTACGTCAGGGTCCGCCAAATTTAAGACAGTATCAAAAAATGAAAACGATTTTTGGTTCAAGGAGTAGCTACAATGCACGCCGATGGAGAACTACTATCCAGCTTCAAGTGACATTGCGGGCGCCGTTTTGTGTTTTTTTTTGTAAAAAACAAAATGAAATTAAACCAAAACTATCCAATCTAAAGACCAAAACAGATTTTTGTATGTCTATCCTTTGCCTCATATGAACGAGAAACTGGCCTTAAGTGCAAAGGTTCATAATCTTTGTTATTAAGCTTTATTAAGCTTTATTAAGCTTTATTAAGTTTTATGAAAGTTTTATGAAAGCTACTAGTAATCAATTTGGATTTCTAATGGCACCAAGAGGTGCCAATAGGTTTCATATTTTAATCAGGTTTATGAGAACCTACACAGCTTGTTCACAACGATCTTAAGACCTTGTTTGCAACTGACAAATGACGAGGAAGGGCACGGATCTGGGATTAAATTACTGAGTATCTGCTCATTAAGCAGAACGGGTAACTACTGAGCCACCAAGCCTCGTTATGTTGATTTTAATTTTATAAAGTCTGTATGATGTATGATATAGGCTACAACTCATAGTAGCACATAAGCTAAATCTGACAGCAGCAATGAGCTCTTCACTCCGTTAAACTTGACCAAGCTTTCATAACTACTGAAGAATGTAAAGAATTTCCTTCCAAAATCAAGATTGAAGAATTGCTTAAAAGAACGAGCTATCCAACGTTAGGATGCCCCATTGGGCGGGAAATAGAGTGCTTTCTCTATTCACAAACTTTTAGCATTGGGAAGATGGCATTCCTATTTTCCCCATCCAGAGTGCTTCTATCAGGTGCCCTGATGGTCCCTCCGATTGTATTGGGCATCTGTATCAACTTTGTTGATTCTGAAGTGACAGAAATATTGTATATTGCCTCCTGAATAGTCCTGGTGTAGTCTGAAAAGACTTAGAAATCATGTATGTAAAAATATGTTTCAGTCCATAAACTGCATCCCCGCTTGATTTTAGCTTTAAGTGACCTAAGTGTGCTGTGAGGGGTTATTCTGGTATCCAACTCGTTCCACACAAAATAATCCAAAGGGTGGGATCGGGACTGCTATACAGAAATATATAATTAATATTAACAAGCGCCTAAAATTTCTCCTCGTTTAATTCCAAGCCAAAGGAGGCGTAAACAACACAATTGGTTGTAGTCTTTGATGCGCCATACAATAATGTTTGCAATCTTTCGTACAGCAGGCTTGATTGTCCCATTATTTTCTGCCAAACCTAGCATTCCCTTTATGTGCATTAGATAACCCAGAAAATTCATGTTTTTCTTTTTTTTTTTTATGAATTCATTTATTTGTACAGGCTCAATCGAATAAACTTTACAGAGCCAAGTTTTCATGTTTAAATACATCAGTTATCTTAGAACTAAGGTCAAGGGAATAGAACCGATTACTCGCGGTCGTCTCGAGGTTAATAGGAATAACAATTTTAAGGATGGGAAAATTGGGGTGGGAATTTTGAACAAAGCATAAGGAACAATGGTTTTCTTATATCTAGAACTTCAAATTACAATTTTTTAATTGAGCGTTTTTAATTAAAAAAAAAAAAATGACTCACTCACACACACACAATCACACTCACACACACACAACCACACTCACACACTGGCGCACACATTCCTCAAAAATTTTACCTAAACAAGTTAGTTAATCAATCTACAATCTAAGGCTACTGTTAGCCAAAAACACATAAATGAGTTTCATAAACTCCAGATCGCGCGCAGCCAAAATGTCTCGAATCGGTACATTGGGTTGTCTACCTCGAGCCCGAAGGGAATCATACAGCTCAGATCTGACTCCACGATGCTCAGCACAAAACCAAATAACGTGATCTGCGTCCTGGTAACCTTGTGCGCATTCACAGAGATTGCTGTCTCCCAACCCAACACGGGACAAATGAGCGTTCAAAGAATAATGATTGGACATGAGGCGAGACATCACACGAATGAAGTCTCGACCCAAATCCAATCCCCTGAACCAACATTTGTTAGACACCTTTGGAGTGATAGAATGTAGCCATCGCCCCAAGTCTCCTCTACTCCATTTATCCTGCCAGCTATCGAGTGATATCTGACGAAAAATATAGAAAAATTCGTTGAAGGCGATTTGTCGATCATAAATATCGCCTTCCATAGCGCCCACCCTTGCAAGCGAGTCCGCTTTCTCATTGTCAGGAATCGAACAATGAGAAGGGACCCACACAAAGGTGATAATAAAAGAACGTGAAGATAAAGCACTTAGAAGACCTCATATTTTCATAAGAAAATAGGAGGTGTGCTTTACCGGCCTCAAGGAGTGAATAGCCTCTATAGAACTAAGACTATCCGTGAAAATGAAGTATTGATCCGGTGTTAAAGAGGCAACAGTTTCTAAAGAAAAATAAATTGCTGCCAATTCCGCGACAAAAACAGAACAAGATGCTTGAAGTTTACGAGCGACGCTATAATTTTCATTGTATACACCAAAGCCAGCGGAGTCCTCTATCAAAGACCCGTCAGTGAAAAACGTTTTAGTGGAATCAACTAGGCCAAACTTTGCAGCAAATATCACCGGAGCAATCATAGGACGATGATGCTCTGGGACTCCACGAAGCTCCTGTTTCAATCAAAATGAACCGAATTTCCGAAATCGGAGAAGCAAACACGATTGGAAATATTCGGCGAAGGGCTGACATCCTGTGTTATGTACAAATGGTACAAAGACATGAAGCGCGTTTGAGGATACAACTCAAGAAGCTTCTCAAAATTTTCGATCACCTGGGGGTTCATAACTTCACACCTGGTGAGGAGCCGGAGAGATAATTCTGAAAACCGATCCGAGAGGGGCAACATGCCAGCCAGCACTTCAAGACTCATGGTATGAGTCGAGTGCATGCAACCTAACGCGATACGAAGACACCGATACTGAATACGTTCCAGTTTAATGATGTGCGACCGGGCCGCTGACTGAAAACAAAAACTACCGTATTCCATAACCGACAAAATCGTTGTCCGGTACAATTTTTTTTTCTTTTTATCTGTTACTTTCGGAGACTCAACTTCTTTAATAATCAATAACGGCGCTGACCACGTCCTTGCAATCAGGTGGGAGTAATTAAGGAATGTTAGTATGACCTTTGCTGTTTAGGGACCGTGTTTAGCTCGGCATCCCCACAATGATCACAGAAAGAAGGTTTTTATATGACAGTAGGGTAGGGCACGATGGATTATACATATGATTCATAATCTTTAGTAAACTGGCGCCGCCGAACAATAGATAACCGAAACAATACGAAACACACCATGCCCGATAGTAAAATAGTGCGCAAAAAACCAAGTCTTCTCTTACGATTTCGTTCTGATACGAAAGGTGTTTTTGTGGCAGCACTGGCTCGTTTTTTACAATCACTCAAATGGTACCGCATTGTCCTAGTTGTCACTTCTAGTCCAATCTTCTTTTTGATGGCTGTAGTTGTAATGAGAGCATACTTTTTCACCAACTCCAGTACTCTGCGGTCATAAACTACAAAAGTTCGTATCAATAGACGCAGTAATGTTTGAATCCCCCAACAACAACAAAACCTGAATCCTAGACAGTTTCAGCTGTTTAATGGAATACCTGTAACTACAAATTAGAAGAAAAATTAGTATTTTCCATTTAATTCCGACTACCTTTGCTTATCTTGACAGATACGCGTATTTCGTCTACAATGTGCAGACTTCTTCTGTTTCTCGTACTAACAACTCGACTTATTCGAGTTATTAGGACGAGACGCTGAAGAACGCTGCACATTGCAGACGAAATACGCGTATCTGTCAAGATAAGCAAAGATAGTTGGAATTTAATGGAAAAAACTAATTTTTCTTCTAATTTCTAGTAACAAAACCTGGTCATAAATAGCATTGGTTTTCCGTTTCCTTCTTCGTGTTTCTTATTTGTTCCGGTGATTTAAAACCCTATGTGACCATATTATGTGAGAAACCAATTGTTTCTGTGATTTCCTTAAAAGTTTCACCTTCATATGGTAGCTTTTTTTATCAGCCGTTCTTCAATTGAGTCACATTGTCTGTTGGGCCTTTTTCTATTTACAAAACGAAAAACATAACACCATCTCATAAAATATATGTTTAGCAGTTTCAAAGGGTGTTCTGATCAAAATTTGGTCAAACGGTAATGTGTGTAAGTCGATCGAAGTTTTTAATAATAAGTATTTTTTTTTTCTTTTTCAAGTTCAGTTAATACAGAATACAGGAAAAGTATTCAGCTAGGAAGCTTAGCTTTTTCCGAATGCGAATTTCCGGGTCTTTTGTTTAACACCTGTCATAAGATTTTGTACAGTCTCCTTGTCCACTTTATTCGCCGAAGGAAGCCAGTTTGCCTTGAACTGTCTCTCGCTCACAACAGCTTTTTGAGTCTTCTAATGGTTCCGCTTGAGGATGGCCCAATATTGGCCCAATCCGCTTGAGGATGGCCCAGCGGAGCTCTGGCGTGTTGGGAGGGTTCTTGTCCTTGGGCACCACTTGAACGTTGTTGGCAGCATACCACTCCATGGCCATTTTTCCGTGACAGAAACAATTGTGTCGCTTCAAGAAAGGCAGTAGCATTTTGCAGGCACTCGCACAGATAAATTTCCTGGTTGACGGGTCCGGTTGCAATGTAAACGTTGCTCTTCAAGCCACAGGTACAGATGCCCTGCTAAACCAGATATTTCTTCGCGAACTTTGACAGTTTAATGTGCTTGAACATATCTGCCATCTTTTCCCGTCCGGTTGCCGAATAAAATTCCTGTCCATGAAGCTGTTTAAAGTCTGCCTTGACGTAAGTTTCATCGTCCTGTACCACGCAATCAAACTTCGTCAGTATCGTCGTGTACAACTTTTGCGATCGTGCTCTGGCCGACGTGTTTTGTTTATCGTCGCGATTTGGAGTCACCACTTTCTTGTAAGTCGACAGTCCAGCTCATTTTCTAGCTCTATCCACGGTTGAAGGCGCCACTCTCAGCTTCTTTGCGACATCTCGGACGGAGTGTTTGGGGTTCCACTCGAAACAGCGGACCTCCGGCTTTCGATTTCCCCCCGATCCAGTTTTCCTGGCTGTCGACAAACGTTCGCCGAACACTTTTAATACGTTGGTAACAGTTGATTTAGTCACATTCAACAATTTCGCCAACGTGGCGTGAGAGTAGTTTGGATTTTTGCCATGTTCATGCAAAATTTTGATGCGTTGCTTCTCTTCCTTCGAAGACGTTTTGATAACTGAAGTACTAATCTCAAAATCAAAATAGAGGCATGATGCTACACGCACACATCTTTAAAATGAGGGGTGTGCACAAAATTTTAATGCGCGATGGAAGGAAATGTGTCAAGTTTAAGTCGACCAAATTTTGATCGAAACTCTCTTCAAACACTTACATTTGCCCATAGACAACCTTTAATCAATCGAGAATTTATAAAACATATGCTTAACCTGATTTCAAACAAATCCCGGGGCTTAAGTACTACAAGGTTCCTGACAGATACAAATTTATTTTCGCGGATAAGTTAGTTGCGGATAAGAACGATATCATTATTTGGCCAAATATCTGTTACTGTGGCAAGAAACACAGAGAGATAATAGGGTTTAGTTCATCCTAAAAGTGCTAAACCCATCAAATTGACCTCAGTTCCGTTTAATAGAGAAGAATCGGGCGATAATTGAGCGGAAACTTAAGGTGAACTGAGCTGTCACCAGTGACATTGGCCAGATGAAGAATTGGTGGATTGAGCTAGCCAAAACCATGAAGGTGTGTGCATCAAAAGAAAAGGGCGAGAATTTCTTATAACTAGATAACACTGAATGATTTGTTTCAGATATATTGACGAAATAAAATAAAACAAACTTATATTTCATTCTTCGCATTCGAAGTGCCTAATTTCTAAATGATCTAGCCTAATAAAACATGCATGAAAGTTATTGAAATCAGCAACAGTAGCGAAATGAGACATAACTTATGAAGACAATTTAAATTTCTTACACTATTTATTCGAACTCAGCAAGAAATGATTAAATGGCAGGCAAAAGACTGATATTATTGATGTTATAATGTTATGGAGGTTTTGAAATGTTCAAACTGAGAGTATTAGTTTGTAGCCAATCATGATTCATGTAGAGTCAAATAGATTTGGTTGAGATTCGTAACATTAAATTGTGTAATGATCCAGAAAATAAAGCAGTTTGTGATCTGTATAACAGCAACTGATGAAAACACCCTATATAATGTAGCAGAAACCATTTCACAAAAATAAACGTAAAATCGAAAAGACCATCTTGAGCAAATATTTACAATTTTCATCATAGCAGTTCAACCTCGTGGTCGTGATGATATCCCTGCTAAAGCAGCATCGATCGAAATCAATTGTCCAATTTCCCTTCTCCAGTTCTTTCCTCATCGAACAGCCCCAGCGAAGAAAGAAAACAGGCCCATTTCGAATTCTCAATTGAAAATTTCCGAGGGAAATTAATTCAATCGCTCTCGGGTGACTAAAGGCGGGAAAGTCAATCTGTTGTTCAATTGAGCCGAAGCAGGAACGGAAATTTGGCGATAGCGAGTTTCGATAACCTTATTGACTTTGCAATCAACCGAAGACGATTGTTGTTTCCCGATCGGTTTCTTTTTTCTTTGCGGTGATGGCTGACGTATTTATTTCCTTATCGTTCCGTTGCGTCGTACGTCCAGGAGAAGATAGAGGGGGGCAGAGCCAATCAGAAAAATAACATCTCATTTCAATAAAAAATATGATAAACAAACGATTCTGGATACTTCTGGATAGATCAAAATAAGACTTTCAAAAGGTGAGCAAATGTTGACCGAATGCTAATGAGTTTGAATCAAGTTATGAACTCTTCTCAACTATACACGTCAGCATAGTTCAATTACTGGTTGAAGCTAATGTAAGCAATGTGACGGAGAGTGCTGCTTGCTCATTCTCTGAAGCCGTATTAAACCAACCTCGATGTCTCATCCCCCCTTATTTCAGCTCGCCGCAGACTAACCTCCGGGATAAATACAAATTAAACATAAGAAATAAATCTTTATGAATGTTCAGTACGTGTTTATTAGGTTCATCGTGTGTCAAGGAGGATGTTCTGCGTCTGACGATGCCCGACGGCATCGAGGACAGAGAAATGGAAGTAGTTCCTTTCCATTCGTGTTTACAAGGAGCATGTATTCATGTGAACCGTGATGCGTTGCAGCACCCGCAGGACTCGCTCGTTCTCTCCCAAAACAAGGACTCCCATTTTGGGGTGAACCGAAATGTGGAACTGCACTATCTCTTCGAGCACTTTGCAAGTGGAGTGCCGGAGTTGTACATGACGGTACGAAGCCTCCACACAAATTGCATAATTTATTGCTCATTAAAATGCTTGTCTCTCTCGGTGTGTGGAGAACTCCTTGCTGAAAGAAGCAAGTCTGCACTTTCAGCATGTCGAGCCTTCTTCCTTCGTGTCCTGCACAACCTACTTCCGTGATAATGTACTCTGGTTTTGTTTGGTAATTTTTCACGGGTGACTTATTGCATTCTGTTGGTACGATGCATTATAAATGGGTTCTCAAGGTTAGTTGACTCTGGTATGAGGAAATGCTTTAATACATTGACGTTGCTTGTTAGGATAGCAGTTAGTGTAATTTTGTAATTTTAAATTGATTTTTTTACACATAATTGAAGCATTTCTTTTTTTTTTTCCTTCACATGGTACTTTATGATGAAGGCGGCCACTTCCGACGTTACTTCGTACTTTTTGTCGCTATGTTTACCGCAAGTTCCAAAGGAACACAGATAAGAAGAAACATTGAATTTCTGCGTTATCTAATGCTCATAAAGGGAATGCAAGGTTTAGCAGAAATTAATGGGGTATTTCATGTAAATTTATGCCAGATAACGCCTGAATCAAGCCTGTTGTATGAAAGATTGCAAAGATTGTTGCATGAAAGATTGCAATCAATTTCGTTGTTTACGCCTCCTTTGACTTCGAATGAATCGAAGGGAAATGTTTCGCTCTTGTTAAAATTATTTAGTTCTTTCCGTGAAAGAAAACTCGCTTGGAAATTGCCTCATCGCCGATTGTCAGCCACAGAAGGACCTTTCTCGGGTACTTGGTTTGGTAGATATTCGACATCAACGCTTACCTCCTTGGTGGAGGACGGAAAGTACTTGGTCCACTACTGCCAGCTGTACCTTCAGCTGCTCCGTCTAGGTGATTGCCTGCCACGGCCGGCCTTGACTGACGCTTCCGCATAACAATTCTTCACAGTTACCCGGTTCCATCAACCTTTCGACCCGAAACGCGGAACGATGAGGTCACCTTGACGTCGGTACTTATTTTCAGCTTGAGCTGCACTTCACGGTCGCACAGTTCGTTGGCTCGACGTACCTCACGTTGTCCAAATTATTCGTTCCTGAACAATGCAGACTTTAAATAGGTTCCTGAATAGGAATTTTATACGGAAACCGGACGGGGAAATGTGACCGCTATTTTCAAGCACATTAAACTGTCAAAGTCCACGAAAAAATATCTGGTGTGGCAGGCCATCTGTACCAGTGGCTTGAAGAGCAACATTTACATTGCGACCGGACCCGTCAACCAGGAAATTTATCTGAGCGAGTGCCTATAGAAACGTCTTCTGCCGTCCCTGAAGCGACACAATTGTTCAGTTCTATTTTGGCCGGATTTGGCCTCTTGCCATTGCCGTAAAAAGGCCATAGAGCGGTAAGCTGTCAACAACGTTCAAGTGGTGCTAAAGGACAAGAACCTTCCCAACACTCCAGAGCTCGGCCTAATCGAACAATATTGGGCCACCGTCAGAGAGAGGTGAGAAACAGTTCAAGACAAACTGGCGTTCTGCGGCGAATAAAGTGGACAAGGAGACTGTTCAAAATCTTATGACAGGTGTTAAACGAAACATCCGTCAATTCGCATTCCGTAAAAAGGAAGCTTAGCAGAATATTTCTCCTGTATTCTGTATTAACTGAACTTGAAAACAAAAAAAATGACTTATTATTAAAAACTTTGATCGACTCACACACATTACTGTTTGACCAAGTTTCGATCGGAACACCCTTTACTATCATCGGGTTCATTTTCATTCTAGTAGTTATATTGAGAGTGAATTGGAAGAGAAAAGAGAGGAATAAATGCTGTAAAGTCAATCCGTACCGTTGGCTGCAAGTAAATTGAGTGGGATTTTGGAAGAAACTCAACAGAGTCCAACAACTGCTCAGTCCCCCACATCATAAAGAGTCCCCGCCGCTAGTCCGGGGGTACTTATTCGTGTATTCAGTAGCTGTCCATCATATTCGATGGAACCCCACCATCCGCGACCCGTGGATCCACCGGGTTGCTTGCAGCTCAGCCCCGTAGAGTCTTCACCTACTCTACGGTGTTCCCGGATTTGGCATCTATGCATTATGTGAAACACACTATCGTGAATCTTGAGGATGCGTTTGGATCGTGCAGTCTCATTCCTACTTTATCCATAAAATTAAATAATGTAGCAAAAATGCTGATGCTTTTGACAGCCTACCCTAGAAAACTAAATTGAAATATATTAGAGCTAATGAACAAATTTTTCAAAATTAAAGATTGTTACAAACATATCCCAAACTTGTAAAATGAATTGTTGCTTTAAAAATAATATCCTTCTTGTGTGTTTTACTACATATTTTGGATATCAGAATATTGCGGAAATATACTTTATGTATTTTATACGCAGTAAGCATTGCACAGTGGTTCCAACGTAGCAGGAAGGCGGTCATAAATAATTTTTTTGAAAGTTTCGTCATAAAACCATATGTCTTTAATGAATTTGGGGTCGCTGAGTCCAAATTTGAGGTCAAAAAGAACGGATCGATCCACCATGCAGTGATAAATGGCTTGTTTACCTTTCTTACAGATAAATTAATTATATCCCTTGAATTTTACGTTTATCATGGGTCATGTGTCTAGAAACGACATGAATCATGTTGGACCCATCATGTGACATCCCAAATGATATGAGAACTACCGAACAACTGAAATGGTATTAATATCATGTACTCAGACTCGTTATATTCGAGCATGCTCCGGATATTTTAATGGAAGTGGTAAGATTTTTTTATTCAAACACGTAAGAAAGGTCATATTTATCTGTTGTTCTTTTTTGCTGTGATAGCAATACTGCCCATAAAAGCATATCTGTCCCATTTTAGCTTGATTTCCTATTCATATGGGACAGTTATGCTTATATGGGCAGAATAGTTTATTAAAGTTTATTTCAATAAATTTAGAAATAAACAAAAACAAATCTTTATTAACGAATTAATGAATCAATGTTAACTGATAATAAGCCAATGCATTACATAAATGCACTTATACGCATAATAAATCCAATACGTTTTGAGAATATTCCTCTTTTCTTTTCATTGATACCTGCCTTAGGCTAGTTATGAATGGATCAGAGCTTAACAATAATCTGTGTAACAAGTCTGTGTTGGTTGCTACTCGCGATATCTTGCGGGTATGGTTGAGCCTAAACTGCTTGATGTTCTTGTTATTTGATTCAGCTGCCTCCTCTGATAGCTGCCCAAACGATGCTAGTGCGAAATCAATAATAGTTTCGCCATGGATTAAAACTTTGTGCACAGAAGGTGGTAGATAATACCAAGGATACGTTTCAACAAACTTTCGTGCGGTGATCAATGCAAATTCTTTGAATTTGGTCTTCTTGATCATATAGCTCGAGCCAAGACACTCCAAAATTGTTCTGCATCGATCGATAAGCTCCTTATCCAATCCTGTTATTTCCGCTAATACCGCAGAATTCTTGAAAAACTTTCTTGCGGTATTTCCGTCGTTCGATGTTCCGCTTACCCCCCCCCCCCCCCTCTCTGAACTCATCCTGAATACGTTTCTTTGCTTGTGCCACAGATTGCTTCTCTCCTGGTGTTCGAGTTTGCCATTTTTGAATACTGAGACGATATGAGACATGGATCAGATACTCAAAAAATCTTATTCAACAGTGAAGAGGCAGCGGCAATCCTTAACGAAGTAAAATATTTATCGCGATCAGTGGCTGCCTTGTAACTTCCTGAACCTGCAACAATTAACAACAGCCATCAGCTCTCTCTTGCTGATGAGCTAGCTCAAGATCTTGCACTCGCTAGATCTTATGTCGACGAGCCCTTAGAAGGCAGTTCTGGCTGGCGTCAACTAGGTGCCAAAAATGTATGGAGAGCTGATTGGTCAGCCTATGATTTGCGTCAACTGCGTCGACGACAGCAGGAAATAGGTGCTCAAAAATCCCGCAACCGTAGAAAGCGAAACAGGAGGAACTTCAACAATAACAACAGCAACAACAACAACAACAACAACCACAACAATAATAATAACCGCAACACGAGGAACTTCAACAATAACAACAGCAACAACCACAACAATAATAATAACTGGAACTGGAGGAACTCTAACAATAACAACAGTAATAACAACAACAACAACAACAACAACCACAACAATAATAATAACCGCAACAGGAGGAACTCTAACAATAACAATAACAACAGCAATAACAACAACAACAACAATAACAACAACAACAACAACAATAGCAACATCAACAACAACCACAACAATAATAATAACCGCAACACGAGGAACTTCAACAATAACAACAACAACAACAACAACAACAACAACAACAACAACAACAACAACAATAACAACAACAACAACAACAACAACCACAACAATAATAATAACCGCAACTGGAGGAACTCTAACAATAACAACAGCAATAACAACAACAACAACAACAACAACCACAACAATAATAATAACCGCAACACGAGGAACTTCAATAATAATAACAACAGAAACAATAACAACAGCAACAACAGCAACAACAACAACAACAACAACATCAACAACAATAATAACAACAACCACAGCATCAACCATAGTCACAACAACAACAATCTCAACAACAATAACATCACCAACAACCTCAGAAGTCACCGAACAGCTCCACCGGAGTATATACTAAGTCCTGCCCTGCGGAGCTCTTTCTCGCAGCACTGCACGTCCTGCTCCTGTGAGCGGCCGTGTTTTCGCACGACCTGACGCACTCTACAGAGGTAGAATATAACGAACCGGACGCGCCCGGTAATGTATCTATAGTTTTAAATAATGACGTACTTCGATCAATTTCTCCACAATTACCTTCCACCGAAATTCTGGTGTATTGCCAGAATTTCAATCGCATGAAAAGTGCAGCAAAAATGAATGTTATACATAAAAATATTTTAGGTTCCAATTTTTCGATTATCCTGGGTACCGAAACAAGCTGGAATAATAGTATTAAAAGTGAAGAAATTTTTGGAAGTGATTATAATGTTTTTAGGGATGACCGGGATTTACTTTTAACACAAAGATTGGCTGGCGGAGGAGTTCTCATTGCAGTTTCATCAAATTTTAGTTCAGAACTCCTGGTTTCATCTAAATTTAAAGAATTTGAGCATGTATGGGTGAAAACACATATTGCTGGTGAAACTCATATTTTTGCAACAGTATATTTTCCACCAGATCAAGCTTGTAAGTCAACATACGAATTATTCTTTCAAGCAGCTGAAGAAACTATAACTCAATTTCCTCCTGAATATAAAATTCATATATATGGCGATTTTAATCAGCGCAATGCAGATTTTATTCCTGACTCGGAAAATGAGAGTATTTTACTTCCTGTCGTTGGTGATAACGAAACATTGCATTTCATTTTTGAGAAAATTGCGTTTTTAGGGCTTAACCAAATTAACCACGTGAAAAATCAACAAAATTGCTACTTGGATTTTCTATTAACAAATACACAAGAGGATTTCTGTGTTAGTGAATCTCTTTATCCTTTATGGAAGAATGAGGCGTTTCACACAGCAATCGAGTTTTCTGTATTTGTACATAAAAAACAAAATCCGAATGAATTTGATTATGAAAACGTCTTTGATTACAAGAAAGCCAATTATGACAATTTAAGTGTAAATTGAAAAACACAGACTGGCAAAAGGTCTTAAAGTATCAAAATAATGTTGACTGTGCTGTAGAGACATTTCATAAATTGTTACTGGAAATAGTCCAGGAAGAAGTTCCACTCACAAAAAAAGACGAAATAATGCTTCTAAAAAACCAATTTGGTTCAACAAACAAATCACTAATTTGAAAAATCGGAAATCAAAAGGCTCACAAAATTTACAGAAATCACAATAATCAAGCTAATTTGGAAAGGTATCTGAATATCTGTGATCAACTTAACTTAGCTATAACCTCCGCACTATCGGAGTATAATACAAAGACTGAAAGTGAGATTAGGTCATGTCCGCAAAATTTCTTCAATTACGTTAAAACTAAGACTAAATCATGCAACTTTCCAACTAATATGACATTGGACGAAAAAGTAGGAGATAATTCAGAAGATATTTGTAATCTTTTTGCTACATTTTTCAAGAAACCTACACTAAATTTTCGGATAATGATCGTGACTTAGAATATTTTTCATACTTTCCTGACTTTCCAAGGGATATTGGGGTCAGTAGCATCTTC
Organism: Aedes japonicus; assembly: GCA_034211315.2. Taxonomy (NCBI): domain Eukaryota; kingdom Metazoa; phylum Arthropoda; class Insecta; order Diptera; family Culicidae; genus Aedes; species Aedes japonicus. Next base: position 16,542 of record JASCZW010012399.1, read on the forward strand.
GTACAAGACATTCTTACTGGTCTTAAACAATTAGATGCCAATAAAGGCCCAGGACCTGACGGACTTCCACCAGTATTCATAAAAATCTAGCAAGTGAACTTACAACTCCTTTATTTTGGCTGTTCAATAAGTCACTGGAAAGTGGTGAATTCCGAAAGAATGGAAAAAGTCTTTCCTAATTCCAATTTATAAATCTGGCAAAAAATCCGATATTCGAAATTATCGTGGCATTGCCATAATATCATGCATTCCAAAACTTTTCGAATCGATTATAAATAAAAATGTATTTAGCCAAGTTAAAAATAGAATAACTACTGCACAACATGGCTTTTTCAAAGGACGTTCAACAGCGACGAATTTGCTGGAATTCGTTAATTTCTCATTAAATGCAATGGATAAAGGTAATCACGTGGAAGCTCTTTACACCGACTTCAGCAAAGCGTTTGATAGATTAGATATTCCAATGCTGATTTTCAAGCTTGAAAAGATGGGATTTGAGATGAAACTACTTAACTGGATTGAGTCTTATTTAACTGATCGTCAGCAAATTGTAAAGTTTAACAACAAAATGTCTATTCCAATCCAAGTCACATCGGGGGTTCCTCAAGGTTCACATTTAGGACCTCTTCTTTTCATCTTATACGTCAATGACATATCACTTATTTTAAAAAACTTAATTTTCTCATATATGCGGATGACATAAAGCTGTACCTAGAAATTAAGAACGATAATGACATTAATGTATTTCGTAATGAAATTCAAATCTTCCATACATGGTGCTGCAAAAGTCTATTGAAACTAAATGTTAAAAAATGTAATCTTATTACGTACAGCAGAAAACAAAGCACACCAAATGTTCAAGTCATATTAGGAAATGAAATTGTCCAAAAATGCGATAAGATAAGAGACTTAGGGATTATTCTAGACTCAAAACTTTTGTAGATCATTATAACACGATAATCCATAGAGCAGGCAATATGCTTAATTTTATAAAACGTTTTGGATACCACTTTCAAGATCCTTATACAATTAAAACTCTTTATGTTGCTTATGTGCGGTCAATATTAGAATATTGTAGTATTGTTTGGTCCCCATATAAAAAAACATGAAGAAAGAATAGAGTCAATTCAAAAACAGTTTTTATTATATGCACTACGCAGGCTAGGATGGACAGCTTTACCACTACCAGCATATGAGGCACGTTGTATGCTGATCAATATTCAAACTTTGAAAGAACGTAGGGATTTTGCAAAAGTTTTGTTTGTAAACGATTTGGTATCACATCGCATTGACTCAACTGATCTTTTATCAAAGCTGAATTTTTATGCTCCAACTCGACAATTACGTAATCGTAATCTATTCGCGGCTGATCGTCACCGTACTGATTATGCTAAATTTGGACCGCTGAACAGCATGATGACCCTCTATAATCAGTATAGTGAAATGTGCGACTTTAATCATTCTAAGAAAAAATTGCAAAAATATTTAAAAAATCAGCGAATTAACACAAGATAGCATTTAAGTTCAGTTTAAGGAAGTAAACATGTAATTATCTATATAGTTTGTATTGGTCTACTTTGTTTGACGTCAAATAAATAAATAAATAAATAAAGCCGTAGCCGGAGGCTGCTTTAGAGACCGTCATGTTTACAGGATAACATCTACATTTAGCTTCAAGTATTTTCTGGTATGACGGTAGTATTTTGAAACTGAACTTGTTATTTACAAACTTCCGGATAGTAAGGTATTGGCTCTTTGTCATCTTCGTTTCTACTATCAGCGACACCACTTCATCTGAATCTATAGCTGGAGGTCTTGACATACATCTCATTGCTGAATTGCACGCTGAACGATATGCTGTAGTATCGGTTTTTGTCAACTCAGCGGTCCTTCTATGTTTTGAGCGAGGACTGCAGTCATCAAAGTCTTTCCTGGGCCGTCCACGTCCAGACGTAACCATGTTAGCCCTATGATTATTCAATGTAAGGCTGACATGCTCTAGTTCATTCAACCACGAAGAATTCTTTCGAATACACTCTTGCTTGACTCTTTTCGATCTTTGCCAGTCAACTAACAGTCAAGTGCATATATAATGTATGCGTGAGTGCAACCCGTCCAAATTAAAGTTTTGAGCATTAGGAATAACATAGTACAGAGAATGTGATACATGTTATGTCTTCTGAGCGTTTTTACCGATTTTTGTAGTCCAAATATCAAAGATATACATCCTCTGAAATGTACATTTCAACTGTGTACCTAAAAATATTTTATCGTCAATTTACATAGGTCGCTAAAATTGATTGTTAATAATTATTTGGAAAAATAACTTAAAACCACATGTACTATTATTGTACTGAACCTGTTGGCAGCTTTTTTGTTCTAATCTTTTGTATTTATTTTGGATAATATACATAAGCAAATGTAGGCAGAAAGCAGAAGAATGTAAATACTTCAGTTTTGAAGGCAAACCGTACGAAGAGCATTTGACAAAAAAAAAACACAGTAACTTGCATATACTTGCAGCTATTATGTGCTTGTGGTTCAAAAAGACTTTAAATCAACATTTTGGTATACGTGGTTCATGTAAATTCGAGATCATAGTTTAATTTAGTATTAATTTTAACAGATTCTTTGATTATACCGTGGACCCCCGGTAATCTGACCGCTTGTAATCTGAATACTTTTTAATTTGAACCTCGCGCATCTGCACGACGTGCAAACTAAAAAGTGTTCAAACGTCATTCAGCATTTGGAATGCAGTAAAACGAAATGGAACATTGCGAAACGAAACGCAGAATCAAAACAAAACAGCAAATAAGGTAACCAGAAACTTTCGCTTTTGTTGCGGACAGGATGAACCCCGTTAATATGCATGCGTTGTCATTCAGATTAGCGGGGGTCCACGGTATCAGCTTTTGTAGCTTTCTTTTATACATACACAACTGTTCCTAATAGAAAATAACAATACTCTCCAAAACCTCTAAAATTGGTGATACATGCCTTTTTTTATGATATCCATGACAAAAAACCATGTTGAAATACCTTTGAAATTCACTTAAAAGCGGAAAAGTTGAACCAAATCCGCTTTGGACAAACTAGAAAAAGTAAAAAAATGCAACAACTTAAATCTTGTGGTTTGTGGTTAACGAATGACATCTTGCCGACATTGTGGTACAAGTGTTTCATGTAAATTAGCTTAAGATCATTGTTAAAAGTAAACATGAAAATTAATTGATTATATTAGTTTATACGCCTTTGTTTACGAACACAAAACTATTCATAGAGCATTTCAATACTCCCCAAATGCTCAAAAAAAGGTAAAACATACCTTGTTGTATGATACCCATGGCAATAAACACGTTCAAATGCCTAAACTCACGTAAAAGTGGAAAAGTTAAACTAAATTCAATTAAGCGTTTTGGACATAGAACCACGAAAAAGTCAAAAAATGCCACAACTTCAATCCTTTCCCACAAGTTTACTTGCAGATACTTGCAGCTAAAACGTGTTTGTGGTTGATGAATGACATCTTGCCAACATTTTGGTATACGTGGTTCACGTAAATTCGCTTAATATCATACTTAAACGTTAACACGAAGTTCATCGATTACATTAGTGTATTCGTAAATTTGCCTTTGTTTACATACACATAGCTGTTAATAGTGGATTTAAATATCCTCCAAAACCCCCAGAAATGTTAATACATACCTTGTTTTTGAATATCCATGGCAAAAAACCGCGTTGAAATGCACAAATTCACTGAAAAACAGTAAAGTTTTACTATACCAAATGAAGCGCTTTTGATGGCTGCTAAAATATGACAAACGCGTGACTTTGCAAGCTCAATAGTAACAATCCTCGCAAAACTTCATGATACTATTGATGCCATCGTAAACTCCAGGCTATGCTAGATGTAGGAAAATTAATTGAATTTGAAATTATTGACATACGATTTCTTCATTCATGGCCTATGGGGGAACCACAGTGCATTGATACGAAAACTACAATGATTTATCCAATATGTTACCGCTCCTTGAAGTGATCTAACCAACATTCCACGGTTGGAAAAATGATAAGCAAAAGCGAACCCCTGCATCGAAAAGTAGTCTTTCATCCCACGATTACGCCAAGTGTTTTCATCCAAATTAATCCCGCAGCCAGATTTAAAGAAGCGCCCCCCTGCAGCCTGCCAGGAGGAAACCAATTTGAACAGAACAATACCGCATCTCAATGGAAGCAATAAAATAAAAATTCCAATCTGCGTCATTTCAATCATCTCTCGTTCTCTCCCACTCCTGCTGCTGCTCCTGGAGTCAGTCGGCGGATTGTGATTTTCTTTCCCGAATAAAGCAAAAAAAAAAAAAACAATGCGCCACTAAAAGCCGTAGTCGAAATTTGCATATTATGATTTTTATTTTCCTTGTAATTTTCATCAAATTAGTACGGCTACCGTTCGTTAGACGCAGGAGTGTGGAATGAAAACAAAAGAACGAAGGAAAAAAAATGCTCGAAAGTTGGAAAGGTGAGGCGAATTCCCATCGAACTCAGACAGGGGTGCCTTGGCGGAAAAAATTCTGGAGATTCTTGACTGCTTTTCCGGGATTGTTTTTCCTTGTAAACATCGGGATCACAAGGAAAGCCACTCGGATGCAGCAGGATGAAAAAACAAAATGAGCAAATGAAATTACATCCATCTATGCTAATTATTGTTCTCCTGGCTCTTGAAATTTTATGGATTTTTTCATTTACAATTGGCACGATTTTGAATGATGACGGGCCCGTCGGAGGAATGGAAATTAAATGAAATGGAAACGAAAACAATGGCTCCTGCTGCTGCTCAGCTTGGGAAGAATCCCTGAGTGGGCACTTGCTTGCATAATGATGGTTTGTTTTGTTCGATAAAACAAGTGCATTATTGTGTTCGATTTATTCAGAAGCATTGTTTTGACAATGAATTCAATCGCGGAACATTTGGGAGGCATAATTAGCTACATGACTTGCCATGGTTCCACCTACAAACGACACTATCAAACCGGACCACAAAAACAAACCATACCGTAATCTTGTTCCGCAAAATTTAACGACCAATTAATGATGCTGGCCTGTGTGGAACCGAAGGCTCCGAAGAACGATGACCAAGCAACAAGTACCTACATGCCCTTATGCGCTCATGTATGCTCTCAACCGCATGTTCTTCTTTGGTCGGCGGTGGCGCGTGACGGCCACAGAGCAGAGCAGAATCCATGGTTGGCGGTCTTCGTCGTAATCCGCTAATTAATGAGGGTGATGACCAACCCTCGGGAGTTCCCAGTAGTTCTGACTGGGAGCCACTGCAGGACACACTCATTGTCGTTGCTTTCCTGTATACGAAACGAACACGTAATTAGTCTCCTTCCCTGGCTTGCTCGGTTCAGGTCACCTTTCCGGATGGTGCCTCTTTTATGACTTGCGGTGCATATGGTTCGTCGAGAGGGATTTTTTTCTCCTCTTTGAGAAGCAGGAACAAGGCTGCAGAGGACTTATGTGTTCATTTTCCGCTTGAACTTTTATTCACATCATAAATTACCACTGCCCAGTTAACAGGAATCGGGTGGAAAAAAGCTGAGAATTTTACTGCTGCCTCTGACACGTACCGAAGGTGATGTGTGAAGAGAGGTGGGTGGGTCTAGATGACCTGGAGGGTGTTTCTTGACGGGTGATCCGATCGTCATCAGGGTTTAGGTGCTAATGTGTGAAATGTCTTTGTGCGAGTGACAGATTTGCCATTTCCTAAGGCAACGGTTCGGTGACAATGTAGTCTGTGGGATTTATCAATGTAGCTCTAAGCAGTATTTTCTATGAATTTGGGAAGGGCAGGGGTGGTATATGAAAATTCTAGGCTGCACATTTTATCGATATTTTTTTACTTTTATCTTGGAAATTTAAGGTTTACGTTCATCGCAATTAGAAAATTTCGGCTCTGATTCCAATCTTGTAGTATGATCTCATCTTATCTTGTCTAATCTAACACTAACACAGCCAACTCTTCAAAGCATCCCTGAAAATAGAGGATCTGGTCTTATCTTGTCTATTTGACACCAAAGACTTAGACTCTTGCCCAGTCAGTCCTATCTCTTCCTCCCCATGGTGCCGGCTGGGATACGAGTAGCCATATGGAAGAGCGAGTAATCAACCCCGCATGGGACCTTGGTCGTTTGCTGACAAGGACGGGGGACAACCTATCCAAACATTTGTATCCCATGATAGGACCGGCTCAATACAGCGTCTGTACTCCAAGATAGGGGCGGCTGTATCTGAGTATCTTTCATGTAGGCTTCCATAAATAAATCCATGCACAACCTCCGGCGAGACAGGGGGTTTGCAGGCCTTGTGTGCCGGCATTGAACAAAACATACACATAGAATACTCCAATAGAAAACCCAAAATGAGTTAATGGGCATAGATTACAGGAACAAAAACGTGGAACAAGGAATGGCTGATCTCTCAACTTTGTTGGAAGTACCCTTGTGCTAACTGAGGCATTGAACGTCCGCAAAATCGACATCTTTGCAATGCAGGATATTTGTTTTAAGACAAAATAAGTGCGTACGTTTGGTGGGTACAGCATTTACCAGAGCTGCGTAAAGTCGTATGAGCTCGGCACAGCTTTTATCGCGATGGGAAAGATGAAGAAATGTGTGCTTGATTGGCGTTCGGTTAATGCGTGTTTAGATTTAAGGGGCGTTTCTCAAAGATAGGCATAATTCAATTTTCACTCACCCCATCTTGGAACCACTGAAGACGGCGTTCTACGAACAGCTGAAACGTGAAAACGATCGCTGTCCTAACCATGATATCAAAACCGTCATCGGAAACTTAAATGCATACAGGGTGCGGCAGAAACTAATGCGAAAATGTTCAAACTTTGAGTATTGGGTTAATTCGTGTAGCTAGTGACTAATTTCTGGCGAAAGTGTATTTGTTTATGTTTACTTTCGCGTGCTGCATCCAAGCATTATTTGTTTGAGCAAATATCGTCAAAATTTTCAGAGAAAGAAGTTATAACAGTTTGTTGCTCGCCCAGAAGAAGCCGAAAGAGACTTGCCAAGGTGGTAGGGTGCCATTTGGCAACAGTTTACCGCATAAAAGTCTCTGCAGGATAGTCCTGCAGTGAAGCGGACGTCCGCGCTTTTACACGCACGCCGAACGTCATCATATCGGTCCGTGCCAAAATTGCCCGCAACCCGGTGTGTTCATAACAAAACCTTGCAAAGGAAGCCAATATTTCTGAGAAATCCATGCGGAGAATCATCAAAGAAGACCTGAATGCATCTTCCAGAGCCAGAGTGAAACGCCACTTGGATTACGGACCGGGTCAAGAAACTACGAGTGACTCGTTCCAAGAGATTGCTTCCCTTATTGAAGAAGGAAAAAATGATAATCCTGTTCTCCGACGAAAAGTTTTTCAGCATCGATGCTGTGGCCAACAGCCGCACGGATCAGTTTAGAAAATGGAGAACGTTCCGGAAAAAGTGAAATTAATTTCAAACCAAACATCCGGCTGGTGTCATGATGTTCGGTTTGGTGGCGTCCAACGGTTTGAAAATACCGCCTGTTTTCGCTGATGCTGAAGTTAAAATCAGCACCGAGGTGTGATATCGGTATTGCGATGGACCAAGTGCTTGCCTTTGGTGAAGGCCAACTTCTCCGAGGACTAAAACGTTGTCCTACAGCAGGGTGGAGCGCCGTGTCACACGTCCAATCGAACCTAACAATGGTTGAACGATAACATGAAGTTTTGGCCGAAGGATTTGTGCCTTCCTAGCAGTCCAGATCTTAATCCGTTGGATTGTTCGATTTGAGAATATGTTGAAGCACGAGCCTGCAAAACATCACACCTAGTGTGAAAACCCTGAAGTCAACCTTAACACGCACATACGGGAAGCAATGTCGAGGGACTGCGTCCGAAAGGCATGCTCTGGCTTCCGGCGTGGGCTTGAGGATGTTATTAATAGAGATGGAGACACATTGAATAAACTTGTTCGAAAGGACTGTATAAAGATAACTGCACTGAAAATGTTGATTTTATTGCTTGAATTAGTTGAAAATAGGATTTGAACGAAATAGAACAAATTTCCGCATTATTTTCTGCCGCACCCTGTAGGTAGACCATGGAAGAAGTTTAGTAAACTGAATGAACGAAGAAATGGCCTTAAAACTATTGTCCACCAGCACCTATTCTATGCTTCATATGAGCCAAAATTTGTACTAAGCAGCGCATTCTATAGACGGTTGTGAAAACAAGTTAATAAAACCTTTATAAAATCATAAAGATTTTGAAACTGTTCTAGTGAAAGAGGTTATGACCATTTGAGAACCTTCTGTAAAACTTATTGGCTGCCAGGAAAACCAGCATACGGCCAAATGGCCTCAGCTGTCTAACATCACTGTGATATCGTGGTTGGGTTTTGTTGTTCTGCTTTGTTCGATTCTCGAAGCAAACAAACACCAACAACGGCTCGGCAGAGGCTCTACGGCAAGATATCATCAAGTTAACTCGGCGATGGGGGCAATTCATTATCGCCAGTAACCTCAACGCAATGCATCAGACCTGGGGTAGCACCCGGAATAACCACAATGGTACCATGTCCAGCGGAACTTCGAGGATGGAAACACCATCTTGAGCCAGGAATCACACTCATGTTCTGGTGCTCATGCTACCATCGATATCTTCTTGACTAACATGACGAACATCTCCGATCCTGTCGATCATCAGGAACTCAACTCGGACCGATTTCTGGTGGTGGCCAAAGTAGATTTCTCTGTCAACCGATTCCAAGCTTTCCGGCGCAATTTCAATCTTGCTAATCGGGCGCGATTTCAGCAGGGCGTCAACTCAGCCGGAGTCGTGTGAAAACATCGATCAGTGCCTGCAGCAAATTGACGAGGAAATATTCCAGGCCCAGGATCAGGATGCCAGCTTCCAGATTGATGAGTAAGTCTCTTAACCTAGACAGATCAATTAAAAATCTCATACGACTCCGTAATATCATATGACGCCTATACCAACGTTCTGGCCTCATCCCCCTGAAGACCAACATTAATCGACTTAAAAAATCCCAGACTGCACAAAGCTGATGTAAAGTTCCCATAACCTAGGTCATGCCATGGTGAGCCCGCATGAGCCTGCCGTACTGGAGGCAATGTCTAGAGTCGCTGAATCCCCTATAGTTGTTCCTGATGAGTTAAAAATAACTACTAATGAGGTGATAGCCACCATCAAAACAACCAAAAACACGAATGTCGCAGGTGTCCATGAAGTACTCAACCTTGAGTTGAAAAACTTGAGCTCTGACACGTAAACTCCAGGAAGGCCTGAATGTTCTATCCGACTATTGCAATAGCTGGCAGGTTTGTATCAATGCAGCAGAAACACAGACCATTCTGTTTCCACACACAAAATTATATCGGCTTGCTCCGCCTGGTAATGTGAAAGTCCACCTCGGTAGCACTCCCATCAAATGGTGGTCGAGTGAAGTAGTTTATCTCGGTCATACCATTGGTAGCAAATTGCTATTTAGGTCCCACGTTAACAATACATCCACAAAGTGTTCCATCCTCAAGAGGTCACTATACCCTTTCATCAACAGAAGGTCCTCCCTATCACTTAAAAATAGGCTTGCTATCCACAAGAAAATCGTCCTACCTGTAATCGACTTCGCTTTGCCAGTTTGGGAGTCATACGCCAACTCCCACCATGCTAAATTACAGATCATTCAAAATAATCTCCTTAAAATCTCTGAACAGTCCCCCGAGGACTAGAAACTCCTAGATCCATCGCCTGGCTGGTTTTCAGGTGTTGGAAGAACGGAAAACATCCACCCTGGCTAGGTTCAGAGAACATCAAAAGAAAGCCTGGTTCCGGACGGCTGACGACCCTGAGCGACAAGAAGTTCACAGGGATGTTGAAGAGGCGAACATGAACATACGTGTTTGGAGCTGCAGGAAATGACGCAGCGGCAGCGGTTGAATAAGATGGTCAACTAGATTTTCTCGGCGAACCGCAACGTGGCCGCGGCGGTGGTGATGGACGACAAGACTTATCTCACCCTGGATGGCAACGACTGGTAGGGCACTTCGTATTTTACTTCCCCCACGAAGGAAGTGAGCTCCGAGGTGAAGTTCATCTCACACACCAAGTTCCTCAAGAAGCTGCTGCTGTGGCTGAAAATCAGCGAGAAGGGGAAGTCAAAGCCGTTCTTCTCTCGCTCCGGACTGGCCGTGAACGGGAAAATTAGTAGTACGAAATGCCTGCCGGAAGCTGCGTCGTTCATCAAGAAATACCATTAGGGCAAAGATGCAGTGTTCTTGCCGGATCTGGCATCGGCCCACTACTCGGAGCGATCATTGGAGAAGATAGAGGGCCTGAATATCGATGTGGTAGTCGGCAAACTCGCGACTCGATGAGGGTAGTCAGGCGAACCCACCCAACGTCCCCCATCTGCGTCCCATCTAGAATTTCTGGGCCAACCTGAACCGTAAGATCTACTCCAACAACATTGTCGCGAAAACTGAAGGAATTGATAAATAAAACGAAGAAAGAACTCAAAAACTCAAAAAAGTATCCTGGAATCTTTGGACGTGATTTGGTGAAACAGTTCACTGCGTAGCGCCGTACAGTTCGGAGAATCTGTAAGCAAGAAGGATTTCGGTATTTTCTTGCCAGTAAACATCCTAACAGAACGCTAAAATTAAACCTGGTTGTCTTAATCCGTGCAAGGAAGTTGTAAGAGTAAGTACTGACCAAGTACAACGGATGTATTGTGATGGACCTGAAATGGACTTTGGACAAATCCCGGGTCAAACATTTTACCTTGCTAAACGTGAGGGTTAAGTTCAAACATGTCTTTGTAGATAAATTTGCTCGAAAGTTCATGATTTGGCAAGGTATCTGAAGTTTTGGAATAATAACAAAAATTTCCATCACTGGAGCGACTATGAATGGACAAGTTTACAAATAAAAAATTCATCTGAAAAGAAATTTGCCATTAATTTAATCTCACAAAGGTTCCATAAAGTTCTAGCCCGACTTAGAAACCTTCCATTACAAACGCGAAGACATAAAATGGTGTAAGCAGAATTATGGCGATTTTATTGAAAAAAGTATCAATCTTAGAAAAATGCTGGGAAAGGATGGCAGATAATGTGGACATAAGTACTGTGATATGATGTCATATCTTTGAATGATTTCATGTCCACCGGATATAACCGATCCTGGCTTCATCGTTTTGTGTTTTTGGTTGAGAGGTTGGTAAACCGTCCAAATGGTGACAAAGTTCCTGAGAAATATGGACATTATTATGTGGAAGCGTCAGTCGAGACCGGCAGTGTCCCAATCACCCAGAAGGAGCGGCTGATGGTGATAGTGAAAAACATCTTTCCAGTGAACCGTGACGTCATGGTCATAATGAATGACGTGACCTACTTGACACTGGACGCCAATGACTGATAGGGGACCGGATACTTTACGGTCTCTCAAGGTCGTCTTCAAATATGTCGTTGACGTCAAATATATCTCCCACACCAAGCTTTCGTCCTTATGTGGCTGACGATCAGCGAGAAGGGCATGTCCAAGCTGCTGTTCTTTCCGTTAAGCCTTGCGATGAACTGGAAATATACAAAACGAAGTTCCTGTCGGATGTTGCCGTCCTCAACAAGAAAAATTCAGCGAAGGAGGATGTGGTCTCTTGCATGGACCTGGCCTCCGTCCATTATGCAAAGAGATCACTGGAAGCCCAAATGGCTGAAAATAAATGTTGTACGGAAAACCGGTAACCCACGCAACGTCCTTCAGCTGCGAACGAGAGGAAACATTTGAATGAATTTCAGGATGACAAGGATTGACTCCCATAATTTCGAAGCAAAAACGGAGGGTCAGCTGATGGCCAAGGTCACGACAAAGGATTTAAGAAATAAGTTTATTGCATACGACATTTGGTTGGCTGAATGCGTAAACTTGATTATTCTTTGTCCTCAAGCTTTACGAACTCATCGGGAGTGCCTCAGGGAAGGAACCTGTGCCCTCTGCTTCCTTCTGTTCTTCAACGA
>JASCZW010012400.1:0-28629 GCA_034211315.2 Aedes japonicus
GTAATGAATTTGACATCAAGAAAAATGACGTAATTGTAACGAGTGTAATGAATTTGACGCGCCTTTCTTAAACAAACCATCTAGTCGAAAGCTTAAGTGAATTGCCATTTTGTTATTTGTTTTATTGAATCATACTGCTGGAAGGAGATCCTCTTATTCCCGCTGGTGTCGCGTAAGTGTATCTGTTTACAGGGGTGCCCAACCTTTTTGGCCCTTCCTACAGCAGTTTGTTGAATTTAGAACGGTAACAAAGCATGATCTTTCTGTTAAGTGGAACCACTTGCAGGGCAAGGCCCACGCTAGGATGGTGGCTTCTTACATACATACATACATAGGATACGGCGATACGCAGATGATGTGGCCAATCCAGCTACAAACTTCACTCAATATTACTCTTAAATCATGTAGGAGTGAGGGCCATTTAAAACTGTTATTTTTCTTTTCACAAAAAAGAAAAAAAAAACTTGAATCCTTGAGGGTTTGAGCTGTTTAGTGGAATACTTGTAACTATAATTTAGAAGAAAAATTAGTAATCTCCATTTAATTCCAACTACCTTTGCTTATCTTCGACAGATACGCGTATTTCGTCTACAATGTGCAGACTTCTTCAGTGTCTCGTACTAATAACTCGACTGAATGAAAACCTTCGCCACCTGCCGTATATATACTATTTTCTAAATACAAAATCGTTTACCTATCATTCTATCTTATTATTAGTTTGTTTATACCTATCCTGAGTCAAAAAACAAGTGTACTTAATATCTAACTCGCTTCTTTTCTCATCTATACCTAACATACTTATTGTGTAGCAGCGGGTGTTCCGCTTCGTCGGGTTTGATGTCGTTTGGGTAGTAAGTTGAAGAGCCATGTGTAACCATTGCCTTGGTCTTTGTTTAGTAGATTTGTGTTCTGTTGTTTGTTTATTTCTAAGCTTTCTGCGACGTCTTAATTTCCAGGGTGTAGATGTAGTCCGTAATATTGTGATGTCATTCGTCGTTATGTCGTGATTTTCCGTGAAGATGTGTTCTGCGACTGTTGATTTGAAGTTATGTGAAATTCCTTTCTCGTTCTGTTTGACAGCCTTAGTCACCTCCGCTAGATGCTCCTTGAACCTTGTTGCCAAGGTTCTCTTTGTTTGACCTATATATATTTTGCTGCAGTGTTTACACTTGATTCTGTATACCCCTGCTCTGCCTAATGTGTCTACTGAATCTTTGGTGGAGCCTAACATCGATGCTAATTGGTTGTGCCTACTAGAAAAACTAAGTCTAAGCCAAATTCCCTAAGTCGTGGTTTAAGCTTTTGTGTAATGTCTTTATCGAAGGGGACGGATACACGTTTTAGGGGTTCAGGTGAGTCTGAGAGGGTTGTTAGTGATTTCCTATGAAGATGTTTTTCCTTTTTGTTGATGATCGCTTGAATTGTCCTCTTTTCGTACCCATTGAGTCTGGCAGTTTCGAAGATATATGCTAATTCTTTGGCTTTTCCAGTTTTATTGAGAGGAAGGGTCAACATCCGGTGGATCATGTGGTGGAAAGTGGCCATTTTGTGCTGAAAAGAGTGGTTTGAAGTGTATGGGATGACTCTTTGGGTGTTTGTGGGTTTTCTGAAGATTTCAAACTCTAAAGGAGATGGCGACAATAATTCTCTCTTTACTAGAAGGTCGAGGAATGCAAGTTTTCCATCCTTTTCTATTTCATGGGTGAACTTAATATCTTTGTGGAGATTGTTGAGTTCTTGAAGAATTAGGGAGAGATCGTCTTTTTTCACTACGGCGAAGATGTCGTCGACGTATCTCCACCAACGAGTTGGGAGTAATCCTTTCGCTTTTAGGATTGTCTCCAAATTCGCCATAAAGAGTTCACAGAGGAATGGGGATAGAGGATTTCCCATAGGGCTCCTTTAATTGTTTATAGAATGATCCTCTGAAAGTGAAGTAGTTTTCTTCCATGCAAAGTCGAGTCAGCTTAAGGTACATCCGCACCTTTTTGCTTCCATGTTGTGTCATCCCCTGTTTCAAAAGCCAATCTTCTAGAAGGTTAATTGCGTCCTTGATCGGTACGCTAGGGAAAAGGGCCGTGACGTCGAAAGATACCATAACTTCATTGTCATTTATATGACCTGATGACTGTAGCTGTTGTACAAATTCTTGGGAGTTGCGAACTGAGTTTGTTGGGAATTGCTCGGAGATACCTTGAAATTCTTTTACTAGCCATTTTGCTAGCTTATGGGCTGGAGATCCTACAGATGAAACAATCTCCCTCATTTCGTTTCCGGGTTTGTGGACTTTTGGGAGGCCTTTAATTATGGGGAGGATGGGGTTTGGTTCGCGAAGGCAGACTGCTGCATCCCCTAATGCTGCTTTACACTCCTTTAGTGTTTTGTCCACGTGTTTCACCATGTTTGGTAGGGTGTCTACCCGAAGCTGCCTATAAGGGCCATTATTGATCTTCGAAGCCATCTGCTTGTCGTAGTCCTCCTTATCCATGATGACGACTCTGTTGCCTTTGTCTGCTTTTAGGTAATTAACAGGCTTTGACTTCAGCTCCTTAACGATGCGAATTTCCTTCTCGATGTTGTGTTTTTGTTTTTGTCCGTCCTTAATAATGTTCGAAGTGATTGTCCTGGCGGTGTTTTGTAAAGATGTCGGAAGAGTGTTTGAAATTGCTGTCTCCACGTCGATGATGATCTGTTCCACGTCGGGCATGGTTGTAACCGCGTATCCTAATCCTTTGTTGAGATGAGTCAGTTGTTCTTCCGTGAATGCGGTCGTCGATCGGTTAACAACCAGTCCTTCAATGGAGTGGACCACCGGTGTCGTGTTGATGGTTGGTGTAAGTGTGGCTTGTTTCTTGGTGTGATGTGTGGTCCGAGTCTGTTGGGATTCTATTCTCAGCTTGTTGAGTTTCCTATCGAGAACCGTTCGTTTCCTATTCGATTCGCATTCCTCTGCTATCTTGACTCGGGATAAGAACTCCTGGAATTTTACGGGATACTCCTTGGCTAACTTCAGGTGCAGAGAATAGCACTCCAAAGTTTTCCGGTCCAGTTTGTTGAATAGTCGTTTGATGCTGTCTTTGATGAATTCTGCTTCCATTTTCCTGACGATGTTGGAATTAAATGGAGATTACTAATTTTTCTTCTAAAAAAAACTTACTCTTACACAGCCTTCATTGGATAGATATCAAATTCGGTTCTCAGAAGAAGTTAAATACCTTGATATTACAAGGGTACAAATGCCCAATGGGTCTGCACAAAAAGAATGGGGAAAAATAGGGTCTACAAACAAACATAAAACACTGCATTTATGCAGCAGTAGTTCGACCAAACATTACATATGCTTCTTTGGTATGGTGGCCCAAAACAAATGAGTTAACTGCTCAAAATAAGATAGGTCAGTTACAAAGAATCGGCTGTATATCAATGACAGGGGCAATGAAAAGTACACCATCAGTTGCTTTGGATAACCTCCTCAACATACTGCTTTTAAATCAATTTGTGAAGCTCTGCTGTTTTTTCGTTTCAAAAGAATAAATTTGTTTTGTTTTCTTTTATTCCCACACGGTAACCTTATTCAATTTTTATAAAAAGTGATTCTACTCAGTAATTGTGCAGGTCCACGTTTCATAAAAGTTGAGTTACATTTCCAGTGAAAATAAAGCATTGTTATATAAATTAAAGATAGTGTGTTTTTCATCAGTTTCAACTATTTACGGACGAGATAGGCTTATGAACTGAGATTTAAAATATTTTTAAACGATAATCATAAAATAAATTTACACATTCGAAAACATCAAAACCTGCTATCGTCCAACTACGGTTCAATATTTTCCGCAAAAGAAATCCTTCAATGTTCTCACTGCAGTAAAATTTGAAAGTGGCAACTACTAGTACGATACGGCTTGTTTGCGTACACTCAACTCTCCATTTGTAATACTCTTCGTTTCATTGTGACGAGCCAGTCCGAGTTGCCGAAAGTAACCTAAATAAAGAAGATAACAAACAAAAAAACTCTTCATTTGAAGAGCCGTACAATGGCAGGAAGAACCAGGCAAAAAGCAGTGCTACGGCGGAAAACTCCCAATACGAGTAGGTAGAGGAAATCCAAATTTAATCCTCACTCAAAATTCAACGGGCACGTTCCTCCGGTGGCGGTAGAGATTTTGGGCAAATATAAAATTTTTAAACAAACATACCCCAAAAGATTTTCGCCCCGCTTTTTTTCCCCGACACCAGTACTTCAGGTTTCGTTTGAAAGCAAAACGGCCCAATCGACCCGACCGACTGACTGCCACGGCACGCAGGGGTAGTTGAGGTAGTCGGGAAATGGGTGGCAAGCATGGGTAGAAATAATGAAGCAACGAGATAAGAGCTCTTCTGAGGCGCAAAAGGAAAATCGATACAAATGGAAGGGCACTGAAAATCGAAGGTTGCCGGCCGAATTCAGTCACAAGGCAAGTTCGGTTAGAATTCAACATTGGCTTTCAGTGCATGAATGAAGGCTTTGCCGTTACCAATGCGATATGGAATAGGATGAAATTTTGACCTCCATGGTTTGGTTGAATTTTCGAATGATTTTTGGTTTGTATGTGGTGCTTGGAACAAAGTCGTTTATAAAATGTTATTCTCTCCGTTCGACTTGCAAATATTAACTCTTTGAATGTTTGCTAAAATAGTGAGAAGGTTTCCAGGATGGAAAGGAAAGGACTGGATCAATGGCCGATAAAATCTTAACTAAGTGCGATTCTTTCAATCCATCCAACTATTTTGGAGCGCGTGGTAGCAGTTTTCCCAGCCGTTTGGTTTCCTTCTGAATGCATTGAAGTTCGTAAAACCACTTTCAAAAAAGGCTTTGTTTGTCGATTGCACAACCTACACTGCGCCTGTTGTCATCGCGGACGGACACAAGCGTCAAAGGCGGCTCACGGCTTCATGCACCTTCATCTATTTCCAGGTGCATTTTCTATTCGCTTGGGGGAGTGAGTTGATACCTTTTTCAGAGTTGATGGTGGAGAAAAAAATGAGATTAAAAAAATACAACACGTGTATGGAGCACGTCCCAGTTAGTCCGGTTAGAGATTCATGTGCACAGCATCAACGAACCAGTGTCGTCGTTCGTCCGATTGCAGTTTCTAAGCCACCGTGTTTTGCAGAGCTACTGCGTGCCCAGGACACCACAATGGACCTCCACCCGTCACGGATATGGCCAGCGATAATTTTCTTCATCCGTAAGGACGCATGTTTTAATAGGTAGCATAAAGTTAACTAGTGACATACTGCTGAGGGGTGATTCGATAGTGTGCATTCATAGACATTCCATTGATTGACCTTGATAAACTCTCACAAATATCTCCTTGGAAGTTCTAGTTTTAAAGTTTGATTGCTATCATATATAAAATATATGTTCAAATTACTGAACACACATGTTCGATTCCATAGTGTTTGCATGCAAACATTACGAGTAAACATCTAAATAAAGCCTGTTCACGTTAAATTTCGGACACTTTTCTTTCAGTGTAGATTTTGAATTATTTCACGGATCATTGAAAAGTTTCATTTACAAAACAGCTGACACTCGCCACTCTTTCCAACTTTCTTATTTCGTGTTACAACATGTTCATATTCTTGTTACATTCGATAAAATGGCGTCGAATCAAGTACAAAGGCAGTTTGTACGAATTGCTGCAAAATCCGAGTTCTGCGGTATGCGATCTTGTCAAGAAACTAAAAACTACCAAAAAGTACCATGTCTTTTGTTTGCAAATCACTTGACCAGCGCTTAACTGTAGATCAGAAGGTTGGAAGTGGAACAAATCGAAAAGTGTGCTTTCGGCAAATGGATATGAAGGTGGTAGCCATAATTGTGGTTCGCAAAGTTGAGAATTCAAAATCATAGTATAAAACGTAAAGGCATACAAAGTGAAAAAAGTGCCCAACCGTGATGACAACCTTTTTTTGTAACATAATGGACGACGAAACATACGAACTCGAAGATTTTAAACAGCGTTCGGGTCTAGCTTTTTACACCGCAATGCAAAGAAACGCCGTTGCTGAGCATTTCCGGACAAAGAAGTTGTCCGAATTCCCGAAGAAGTATTTTATTTGGCAGGCCATATGTAGTTGTGGTCAAAAATCTAAAATACTCGGTACTACCGGCAGTATCAATAAATATGTGTACGAGAGAGAATGTCTGCAAAATCAGTTGCAACCGGTTATCAGAAGCCACGACTCTCCAATTTTGGCCTGATTTAGCCTCTTTTCATCCGTCCTGGAAAGGTATAAGGTACAAAGGGTCATATACGTGCCAAAAACAGCCAATCCACCAATCTGTCCAGAACTTCGCCCAATAGAAAAGTACTGGGCTCTAGTTAAGCGGAAACTCTTCGAAACCAAGAAGAAAGCAAATGGTACCAATGATTTTAAGACAAGATGTTGAATCGTCAGGGTTGGCGGTTCTGAGGATACCGTACGGAACCTGATGGCAGGTGTACGACAGAAAGTTCGAGTATTTTACAGAAAGTAGGATTAGCATCTTAAACAACTGTTTCAAATATAGATATTAATGTGCAATACAAAATCGGATTTGTTGAATTATGTGTACATTTTTTTGCTGCTATTATTTTGGTGTCCGAAGTTTAACATGGGAAGGCTCTAATATAAATGAATCGACTGGTACAAAATGAAAAGCTGTCCAGCGAGCAAGGAGGAAAGATTATGTGAAAAGGTGAAGGGTGGCCTAAGGACCTTTCATAGACTGCGGGGCTGCCGATGCGCAGCCATGGATCGTATAATTTGGAAAGGCTGCACAAACCATTCCATCTTTAGCCTGGATGGCAAAGTTAGCACCAAAGCTTCCTCGTAACATCCATCAAAAGGTTTAATTGAATTTTGTGGAAATTTCCTTTGCTGCGATTACTTTGGTGTCCGAAATTTAACGTCGACAGGCTATAAATTCTCATTTTTTTGTGATCTAAGCCACTAAACACCAGTGTTAAGTGTTAAATGTTCAAATTTTAGCTACACCAGTATGGAATTGCTAAATTTGGCTGGGGTATGATCATATCCCGATAACGGTCCTAAAAATTTCATTTGACCACCATTTTACTAATGTATGAAGCAATAGAAAAACCAAAAAATTCTCGGCCATTTTAATATTTCATCTTTTATTAAAAACGACTCAAAATTTCAGTTTGATCTGTCAACTAATTATTTGTTCGGAAGCCATTTGAAGTTAACGTGCCGGTGTATTTTTGGAAACAATAGAAAATCCAAATCTCGTGCAGTGATTAAATTCTTTGTTTTGGATGGTCTATCGGCTCTTGAGATCCATGCAAATATGATGAAAGCATTGAAAAAGTCTTCTCCTTTATTTTCAATCGTTCACCGATGGGTTTTTGAGTTTAAGCGTAACCGTACATGCGTTGAAAATGATCCACGATCAGGATGTCTAAAAAGTGTAACAACACCTGAAATCATAGCTAAAATACAGGATATGGCTTTTGGAAGATCATCGATCGACTGTGGATGTGACAGCTGACACCATAGGCATCTCACGTGGAACAACATGGTAATTTTGGCTGAAATTTTGGGTTTCGAAAAGCAGCGTGAACAATGGGTACCGCATTTGCTAACAATGCAACAAAGACACATTCGAATGCTAGTTTCTCAGCAACATTTGAAGAAACTCCGAGAGACACAAAAGGTATTTCTGTGTCGATCTATTGCTATGGCTAAGACTTGGGTCAACCACCATGATTCTGAATCCTTAGAGGCTAAGGACTGGCACTTTGCCTCTGAAACGAGTTCATATCCAAAAATCGGTCAAGAAGGTGCTAACGTCAGTTTTTTGGGATGCAAAAGGAATTTTATGGATAGCTTATTTCCAAACTGGTAAAACAATCAACTTTGATTATAATTGCGATCCTTTGGACCAGTAGAATGAAAAACAAATTGATAAAAAAGACCCGCTTGGCGAAGAAAGAAATAATTTTTTCATCAAGACAATGCACCCGCTCACACAGCTCAAAAAACCATAATGAAAATCAGTGAATTGTGGTACGAATTGTTGCAGCATCCACCCTATTTGCCAGATTTAGTTCCTTCTGACTGCTGGCTGTTATCACACCTCAAAAACTCTTTCGGGGAAAGCATTTTTCATCAAATGAAGAGGTTATAGCCGTTGTAGA
This sequence comes from Aedes japonicus, assembly GCA_034211315.2. NCBI lineage: Eukaryota > Metazoa > Arthropoda > Insecta > Diptera > Culicidae > Aedes > Aedes japonicus. The sequence continues at coordinate 8,187 of JASCZW010012400.1, forward strand.
GGAGTATTTTGCAGGCCTTCCAGAAAGTCTAGAAAGTTGGAAGATCGTTGGACCAAGTGTATTGATCTTACGGGAGACTATACTGAGCAATAAAAATGATTTCCTAGTCAGAAAGCACACGTTGTGACCCTAGCATGAAATCCCACCCTGACTCGTGTGCAACAAGCAGCGTTTCAACTACGAATGTCCTAGTTTCAACACGTCTTCAATGCTTCTTTTAAGCTAACTTTGATACAAAGTGGCCCATTCTACAGGTTGTGAATACAATAAATTAATAAGACCATAAGGATTTGTTGCTGAAAATGTTCTTGTAAATGATGTTAGGACCACTTGAGAACCTTCATAGAACCTATTGGCTGTCATCAAAACCAGCCTACTGCCAAATGGCCACAGCTGTCAAACTCTATTGTGATACCGTGGTTGGTTGTTTTTGTTCTGCTTTGTTCGATTCTCTGCTCTTGTGATTCATTTAGCAATAAATAATATCGAAGAAAAAGTGCTAGTTTTGCGGGAAATTTAGTTTGATATCAACACATCCTAAACAAATGGAGTTTTTTACTGCGTGTCTACTCTTAATCATTTGCGCATGTAATTTCTGGGTGAATATTTTCACAATTAGAGCCAAACATTCATGCGCCTCCGAAATTATGCATGTTTTCAACCACAAAACTAAATTGAAACATATATGTTCGATAAATCAATCATGAATTTTCTTAAAATTGATTGAACCCAATAAGGCTATCTAAAGAAATGCCGAAATTGGTCTCTGATCTACAGTTCTCTTGCTTTACGTTTCAATTTTCCTGCATTTGTTTCTCCACATTTCAATTATTTCTAATGTATCAATATGGCAATTGGAAAAAAAACACAAGTTTGCCAAAGAGCCAATTTATGTTCGGAATGACTATTGAAGGGTGTTCCGACCAAAATTTGGCTGCACAGTAATATGCGTGAGTGGATCAAAGTTTTTATTAATAAGTCAAATTCTTTTTCATTTTCAAGTTCAGTTAATACAGAATAAAGGAAAAATATTCAGCTAAGCTTCCTTTTTACCGAATGCGAATTGCCGGGTCTTTCGTTTAACACCTGCCATAAGATTTTGTACAGTTTCCTTGTCCACTTTATTCGCCGCAGAACGCCACCCAAGTAGCACACTAGGGTCAAAGTTAGTTGTAGTTACTTGATTATGACTTAGTAAGTCATATTTATGTTATCTCAACTGAATTGCAACAAGTGTGCTACTAGGGCAGTTTGCCTTGAACTGTTTCTCGCTCATAACAGACTTTTGAGTTTTCTTAATGTTCCGCTTGACGATGACCCAATACTGTTGGGAGGGTTCTTATCTTCGGGCACCACTTGAACGTTGTTGGCAGCATACCACTTCATGGCCTTTTTTGTATTGGCAAAATGTTGTATCCGGCCAAAATAGAACGGAACAATTGTGTCGCTTCAAGAAAGGCAGAAGACGTATTTGTAGGCACACGCTCAGATAAAATTCCTGGTTCCGGTTCCGGTCGCAACGTAAATGTTGCTGTTCAAGTCACAGGCACAGATGGCCTGCCACACCAGATATTTCTTCGCGAACTTTAATAGTTTAATGTGCTTGAAAATATCTGCCACCTTTTCCCGTCCGGTTACCGTATAAAATTCCTATCCAGGAAGCTGTTTAAAGTCTGCCTTGACGTAAGTTTCGTCCTGTACCACGCAATCAAACTTTGTCAGCATCGTCGTGTGCAGTCCAGCTCGTTTTTTAGCTCCATCCAAGATTGCAGGCGCCACTCTCAGCTTCTTTGCGACATCTGGGATGGAGAGGTTGGGGTTCCGCTCGAAACAGAGCGCAACTTTTTTGTCTTCGTTGTAGGCTCCGGCTTTTGATTTATTCAATAAAAATAGCTCACACATATCTACTCACCAAAATTAAACCCATTGTCGGACTTTCTTGAAATTTTCAGAAAATGAAAAACTACTAATGAGTAATGATTTACAAAATTTATTGTGCATAATTTCATCTCCCGTTTAGAATACCTACACCTTCCGTTTCACTCCACCCATCAAATATTGTACAGCCGATTTCCTGGGTGATTTAGTTGTTTTTTCCCAAGTTTTCTTCACCTCTAGCTCTGTTTTAAAAGTTTTGAAATGGTTGCGAAGTTCCGTCTTCATATCTGCCCAGAATGTTTTAATTGGAACCCACGGAGCATGAGGTATGTGAAAAGATCTTCGTGATCACTCATGGCCGGGACGAAGAAAGAAGCTGGTTGTTAAAGCCATTCATATGGAGCTGGTGATGGACCGGACTACGCAAGCATTTTTGGCGGTGCTGAAACGATTCATCGCGCGCTGAGGCAAGCCGCATCTGATAATGTGCGACAATGCCACTACAGCTGACTGAGTTGCATCGCCTCTTTCACGACCAGAAATTCCAAGACAAACTGATCAAGGACACCAGCACCGATGGAATTGAGCTCCGGTTCATCCCTCCCCGCACACCTAACCTAAGGCGGTCGGTACCAAAGTGTTCAAAATGGATGAGATGTTGACCGTTCTTGCGCAAATCGACGCGGTACTTAACTCTCGCCCACTAACCCCAATAAGCAACGATCCCAACGATTATGGAGCTCTGACTCCAGGGCATTTCCTGGTCCAGCGGCCACTAGTCGCCATCCCGGAGCCAGATTTGCAGAACATTCCCACCAACCGTCTGACGAAGTGGTAGAACACGCAGCAAGTGTTTCAGCAAGTGTGGACTAAGTGGTCCACGCAATATCTTTCGGATCTGCATAACCGCACCAAGTGGACCAAGCAGCGGAATAATATTTGCATCGGTACTATGGTTTTACTCAAGGATGAGACTGAAGTGGCTCTTGGGTAGGGTTACTAAGGTCTTCGCAGGTTCGGACGGAAATATCCGCGTCGTCACGGTCCGCACAAAGGACGGATGTTTTGATCGAGGAATCTCGAAAATTTGTCCACTTCCCATTCGGGACAATGAAGAAAATGAGCAAATCTCTAATGACTCTAACTGAGTGCATCCCGGTCCCACGGCACCTTTCAAGTTTTTTCGATGTCATCATTCCACAATTTCAATGGTAACCAAATCTGTAGAAAGTCAATTGGCATGGTCTGTGCATGTATGTAAACGTCTTTTCGTCTGGTGAAGGTCTCGACGCACAAGGCGTCGGCGTTGGCCACAGGGTCATCGCAAGTTAAGAATCATTCTAGTTATTACAATTCGTCGGTAGCACCACAGCGCTCGCTATCGTATTTCGTTCGGAGGATGCCATGGTAATCCCTCTTTGCAGCCGTCGTCAACTGGTTGGCATTGGACCTGGCCAGCTCATCCCGTTAATCAGCAAACCGATGGTCCTAAACTACAAGTCTAACGAAACGCCAGTCATTCGACTACTGAAGAAATAACGCACGATGAAGGCAATCACCCAGGTTCACACTCAACGTTTTATCGTCAGGCACTGTTCTTGCCTGGGTAGGTAAGTTGTTCCGGTTTCAGAAATCTATATTCGGTCAACTACATCCAAGTCTTTTCGAGGAAACCATCACCACATACACCATCAACGCACCCCGACAACAAGCACGAAGAGGAAGGAAGCATCATCCGATGCAAAAAAGCGCACTCGACCATACCCAATGAAGACCCACACCACACCAAGTCAAAGCATCCATTGATGTCATCTCAACCAAGAAGTTATCAAGAAGTATAAGTAGTCACCGCTGTGCTCCCGGCACGGCAAACCCCAAGGCAATCATCTCCAACCAGAAAGCAACACATGTGAGCCCAGTTACACATGTGACGACGCTCGAGGCGCAGTGAGGCAGCAGAGCCATCAAGTTCCCAACCATATGCGCAAGTATGGAGTCGTTTCTACCGAGGAGAGTCAGCGCAGTCCGGCAACGAAGTCCGCAGCAGTAGTAACTAAGCAGTGATTTAAATCCTAGTGCAATCATGTTAGAACTAAGCAACCGAATTCATAGCACAGAGATGAATCAAGTTTGTATGAAATTGTATCAACTTTCGTTGAAACCCCTCTCGTTTCAAGGCGACCGGCATGTTCCGTCCAATACAAATTAAGAACCCCTGATTCTGATCTCTTTAGATTAGATTCGATCGTATCATCACTCTCATGATAAGAGATAACATCAATCTCTCGCTTCCCGAGAAGATCTCACATTAGGTGTATATATCTATACGTTCGTGCCAAATAAAACTAGTTCGATATCAATTATCAGACAGAGTAGAGTTCGCAATCTCTAAATCGGACCTACGTGTTGTTGATCCATCTAAAAAGAAAGGTCAGTGGTCGAAGGCAGAGGTCGTGGACCTCTGAAGACCCGCGTCTGGACGGACAAAGAAACCTTTTACAGTCCACTAATTAGTCCGTGCCAGAACAGATACGCTGCTTCCCTGCCCTTCTTTGCTCCGTGAGAATACAGAATTCCGTTTCCATGTTTCTTTGTGCAATCCATCACTCCATCCGTCAAAAGTCATCCGTCAATGGTCCAAGTTCTACTTAAACTAGTGTTGAGTAATTCATGTTATCAAAAAAAAACAATAAATTATCAGCTCAGTAATGCTAACGCAATTAAACTTACCACGTAAAGGAATCGGATGTTTTATGTTTATTGATTTGTAAGAAATTGTTTAATGTATTTTCATATAAACGAAATCTGGTGTAATGCCTGTAATATATGGTTCTACGAATGTGTCGTTACGTTTTTTTTTCTTTTTTAAAGCAATGAAAATATTGGAATCGAATTTTCATCCACTAGTTTGAAATGAAGAATTAAATCAGAAGAAGTTTTTATATTTAATATACAATCTGGTTCAATACAAGCATTATCCGACTCCACTGTCCAAAATGACGAATCATTTCGTGAGTCAAATGAAGAATTTTGTTTGCAAAAAATGAACTGAATTTTCCGTGTATACAGTGAAATGTATGTTATAGTTTATCGACATCAAATACTGCCAAAAATCCTCTACTTTAATTTCATCAGCTAATCTAGCCTGGATCAACCCCTCGGTGTATGATTTCATCGGGGGAAAAAAAATCTCCCTGTTGACGAGCGTTAGAATATTATGTGAATCTGTACAACGCGATGCATAAAAATTGGCACCATGCTCAAGTTTCCCTCTCATGTATGTGTTCAACCGACACCCTCGCCGATTCCAATGACAGTGATACGTGCCACATAGCTCTTAGAATCGCCATGACTACATCAAGTCCCGGATGGATTCCCGCCTCGTTACCCCCGGCCAACGCGTCTTGATCCGGATCCAGCGGGAGACTCTCATTTCTAACCGAATGGTGGCCCATTCGTTCACTGACTGGTAGTAGGTTACTGTCGGACGCAAAATCGATGGTTGGTAGTGGCAGCTGCTAGGAAAACTGTCATCCCATGTTTGAGGCCACAACGGTTTTTTTATGCTGTTCCTAGGAACAACTCTCTGGCAGATTTTTTTTTTGTTCTGGCTGCCGAAAGCTTAAACGCTTCCTCATGGGCCCTGCGGCCAATGTTAGCACAATTGGATTTTCGCGTTCGCAAAGCTACTGTCGGAAAATTTATTCAGCCCGAAGTGAGGCGTTCTGAAACTTTTCCGGGCGCGAGAATAGCCACGTATGACCTTGTCTGGATGGTGGTCGGGCGGCTGGTGGCGAAAATGCAAGGCGCTGCTGCTGGTGTTCCCATACGGCATATTGTGCGAATGAACGGTAGGAACGGCGGGCGTTTTTAATTAAAATGTAAAATTATATACGAGCTCAAGCGTGCAGCTGTGAGAGCTATACATCCACATGCAGGGACGAGGGCATGTATCAAAAATTGTACGCTGTGCACTAGAGATAGAGATGGTCGGAAGTCACTTGGTTGTTTTAGTCAAAGAAACGTGACACTGGCTAGAATTTCTCTTGGAGACATCCCTACTGCTTGAATTGAGCACAGCTCCAGAACCAATCCGGGGAGGTTCAATGTTGCAGCTGTTGCTGTTGATATTGTTTTCGTGGAAGTGGTGCTGCTGCTGCTGCTGTTCTGTGCCAAGGGTGATAAACTAGCGGATAAACGAAAATTGCACGTGCAAAAAAAAATACGGCGAATTGTTTCATGCACCGCATCATTGAGGTGTATCGAATCGGGAGAATACGGGAGGAGTCCTCAAAAAAAATACATCACGGTTCAGCTCATAGATATGGAAAATTTTCCAATATTTCAGTGTTGATTCTAGCGTTATGAATGTGGTCATGTTTTGAAAGTTTGCAGTTTCCCCTTCCCATGAGCCCAGCGGTGGCAGAAGCGGAACGATGCACCAGGCTCTGCCGTTGCGACACGTGTTCTTTTACTCTTTATACTTGAGTAGAGGCTGCAACTATTCAGGTTGTACCACCGGAAGGCTTCACGCTTGTCGTCAGATATGAATTGAACATTGCAATCACTCACTGTTGACGTTGTGCTTGTTTGCTGCAAACTATGGAGGATGACATATTTGTCCAAACGTAAAGTATGAAAATATGCCATCGAATATCGACTTTAAATGGGCTAGCTAAGACTTTTCGCGTGAAGCTAAGGCATGGATCGTCATGAGCTCAAAACTCAAACAAATGTGTACACAGAAAAAAATAATTAATTTTAACAAGCGCGTAAAATTTCCGCTCGTGTAATTCCAAGCCAAAGGAGCGTACAACGATGTTGTTTGCTATCTTCATACAAGAAGCTAGATTTAGGCGTTATCTGGCTTAAATTTACATGAAATATCCATTATTTTTCAAATCTAGCATTCCTTCATGTGCATTAGATACGCAGAAAATTCATTGTTTCTTTATCTGTTAATTTTAAAATTGGATCTTTTAACAGATATTGTAGTACAATTGAAATGGTTTTAAAGTAACTCATTCATTAAGGTAATCCTTTCAAAGTCTTTGCATTATTGCCTGACGTACTTGTTTTTTCATGACTTCAATCATCCTCAGCACGAGATGATCCTACATACATCTCCCTCAAAATACAAAACTCTGAAACCAAAGACAAAGCAATCACGAACGAGTCCATACCATTGGACCAGCTAGGTCCAATTAGAGTGTCAGAATAATTTACATAATGCAAAAGTCTATCAAAACACGTTTGCCTCAGTGAAAGGTTAGAAACTCAAGAGCCAGAAAAAGGAAATGAAAACAACAGAACCGAAGAAGCAACTGCCCTATCGACACTCGCTCAAATTATAGCAAACGGAAAAGTCAAATGAAAATGAATCTACCCGCAACAACAAAAAAACAAACAAAGAAAAATACCAACTACATTTGCAAAACAAATGATCAAAACGCTCCGTTGATTATTACGACATAACGGACCCCATAGCTGCTCCAGAATGTTTTTCGCGAAGGAAGACACTGCAAGCGGCTCAAGTGGTGGTGGTGGTGGTGGTGGTGAGTTTCCCTTTGACCAGCTCCCAGTGTGTCCTTCCTCCGGCTTTTTGAGTGTGCTCGTTTTTCCCTCCGCTTAGCTCCACTTTCAAACGAAAACAATAAACAAACTTCTGTTCCGTTGAATTGGATGCTTATCTAATCAGCAACTTAACAACTTGATTACTATTCATTTCATCCTCATCTCATTAGGTTCGTTTTCCGAGTTTCCTGGAGGGCGATGTGATTGGTTGACCAGCAAAACGAGCATAGTGTGAGGAAACAGCTGGTGCCTGTTCTTAAAGACCTTTTGTTCGGCAGATTTTGGTGCTTTGAGTAAATGTTTGATGATTGAGGATCGGCAATTGAGTGTGTTGGATTATATCGATATCGATTAAGGTAGAATTTTTTCTAAAACTCAACTTGAAAACCGTCTCATCTATGTTTTGTTTAGCCTTTCTGTGCATTGGATTCATTCTTGACTAATCAACGCATTAAGAATGCTATACTTTTTAGTGGAATCAACTAGCGTTTTTGAATTTTTCGACTACAATTATCATTCGAAAATGAACCAATTCGATATTCAGAATCTTTCCTTGGCGTGGCAGACCAGCCCAAACGGCTGAAAGAAAAGTTGATACAGTATGAAGAAAAAAAGGTAGCTTAGGCTGGCTCTCAAATACTCATAAAGTTTGTTTCGATCAAAATTTGTTTGTATTTTGTATTAACTGAACTTGAAAAAGAAAAAAAATTGACTTATTAATAACAACTTTGACCGACTCACACACATTACTGTTTGACCAAATTTTGATCGGAACACCCTTTATTTAAACTGAATTCTAATATCTTAAATTCAAATGAAAGATATGCAATTTTAAAACAATGTGTTCGCCTACTTATTCAAATTGGCCGTTCTGACCACATTTGCAGCCAGGACCGGCTCTGGAAGGGGTTCTAGCAGGACTGCTCTGAAGTCTCATATTCTGGAAGCAGTCGATAGCTCAAAATACATGAATCTACACTCCGGTTTCCAATGACATCACGCTACTCAAGCAACATGTAAGGTTTATAGCGGTTGAAATACTTTTATATGACTCGATTTGGTTAGATAGAAGTTTACTCAACATTAAATCATGACGATGTGTTACTCGGATACAGAGCAAAGAGAGGGTTGAGCATATTCCGAGTACTCTGTGACCGATTCTGATCTATGGAGTCTTATAGATTTGTATCGTAGAGTGGTTCAAAATTATCAAAGCGATCAATTTTTTATCTTCGTATCTTTGTACCATTAGACGGTTATACACTCATGATTTTTCAATTTGATATTTGTCAACATCGTGCCTTCTAACTCTCAAGAGATTTGGTCACTTTCGGGTACTCTGGCTCCGATTTTGGAAGAGGGCTTCTGTTTATTTATTGAACTTCATATATTGGAATCGAGCGGTGGCTCTTAGTTATTGTTTTTTTTTGTTCAGACATATAAAAATATCAAGCGGTATACATACTGCAATTTTTCCTACTTTTAAGTACTCTGGGACCAGTTTCAGTAAGGCCCAAAGAGAGAACAATTTCGGAACCTCAAACAACAGCCATTATTAACCTTGTTTTTTGTGCGCTTCTACTTCTTGTGCCCTTTGGTTCGTGATCGAGGATCATTTTAACTTGGCTGTCGTTCGACATTGTTACGACATGCCCAGCCCGCCGTAGTCGACCAATTTTGGCGATGTTTCGTGACCGTAAAGGGCGAACACGAAATTATTGCGACACATTCAACAGGGCATAACTTTTTCACCATTGGGTAAAAATCAACCAAATTTTGCACACTTTCTCATTGATGTGAATTGTTTACATGCTGTCAAACTCGAAGTCGTGTTTTTCGATTCAACGAAAATGGAGCTGAACCAACGTGAGTCGAGAAAACAAATTCTTTCCAAACACCTGGAATTTCCTGACCTGTCGCACCGGCAGTTGGGAAAAATGTTGAACATTCACCATTCAACCGTCTCCAGAGTGTTGAAACGGTTCCAGGAGCGGTTGACGTTGGACCATGGCAAAGGAGCTGGAAGAAAACCGGGACCGGAGTACAAAAAGACGGAGGGAAAGGTGAAGCGGATGATTAAAGCAAATCCCAACGTCTCAAGCCGTGATTTGGCTAAAAAGATCGGCATGTCGCAGAGCTACGTCCAGAATGCAAAGAAGAGAGCTGGACTACATACATACAAGGTACAGAACTTCCCAAACCGCGATAATCGGCAACAATCGACGGCTAAAACTCGGGCACGGAAGCTCTACGAGAAGATGCTGACAAAATATGGCTGCTGTGTGATGGACGACAAAACGTATATAAAAGCCGATTTTAAGCAAATTCCGGGGTTGGAGTTTTTCACCGGCAAGAGCAAGTTCTATGTGGATGACAGATTTAGGAAGAAGAAAATGTTGAAGTTCGCCTCCAAATATCTCATTTGGCAGGCCATCTGCTCTTGCGAACTGAGGAGTGAGCCTTTCGTGACAAAGGGCACAGTAAATGGCGAGATCTACAAATCTGAGTGCCTCGAGAAGCGCCTTTTGCCGTTCTTGAAGCAGCACGACGAACCTCAACTATTTTGACCAGATTTGGCATCATGCCACTATTCTTAAAGTGTCCTGGAGTGGTAAAGGGCGATACGGTCAAAATTTGGTCAATATCAACTTGACGTATTTCTTTCAATTTTGCATTTAAAAAACCTGAACACCCCTCATTTTGAAGGTGTGTGTGTGTAGAATGTTGCTCCTATTTTGATTTTGGAATTCACTCTTCAGTTGTCAAAATGCCGTCCAAGCAAGAAGAGCAGCGTATCAAAATTTTGCTCGCGCATCGCGAAAATCCGAGCTACTCGCACGCAAAGTTGGCAAAATCGCTAAAAGTTGCCAAATCAACCGTTACAAATGTAATTAAAGTGTTTGGGGAACGTTTGTCGACAGCCAGGAAGTCTGGATCGGGGGGAAATCGAAAACCGGAAGCCGCTGAGACGACAAAGAGAGTTGCCGGTAGTTTCAAGCGAAACCCTAACCTATCTCTCCGAGATGCCGCAAATAAGCTGGGTGTATCGTCTACAACCGTGCATCGAGCCAAAAAACGAGCCGGACTATCGACTTACAAGAAGGTAGTGACTCCAAATCGCGATGATAAACAAAATACGACGGCCAAAGCACGATCCCGGAGGCTGTACACGACGATGCTGACGAAGTTTGACTGCGTGGTAATGGACGACGAAACCTACGTCAAAGCCGACTACAAGCAGCATCCGGGACAGGAGTTTTATACGGCAAAAGGAAGGGGAAAGGTAGCAAATATTTTCAAGCACACGAAACTGTCAAAGTTCGCAAAGAAATATCTGGTTTGGCAAGCCATCTGTACCTGTGGCTTGAAAAGCAGCATTTTCATAGCTTCCGGGACTGTCAACCAAGAAATTTACGTGAAAGAGTGTTTGAATAAACGTCTGTTGCCTTTCCTGAAGAAACACGGTTGTTCCGTACTGTTTTGGCCGGATTTGGCATCTTGCCATTACGGTAAAAAGGCCATGGAGTGGTACGCCGCCAACAACGTGCAGGTGGTTCCCAAGGACAAGAACCCTCCCAACACGCCAGAGCTCCGCCCAATTGAGAAATACTGGGCTATTGTCAAGCGGAACCTAAAGAAGACCAAAAAAACTGCTAAGGACGAGCAGCAGTTCAAGGCAAACTGGCTTTCTGCGGCGAAGAAGGTGGACAAGGTGGCTGTACAAAATCTGATGGCAGGGGTCAAGCGTAAGGCCCGGCAATTCGGATTTGGAAAAGCGGAAGCCTAACTGAATATTTTTCCTGAATTTTATACTAATTGAACTTGAAAAAGAAATTTAATTTGATTTTTTAAATAAACGATTTCACCGAATTACACGCGTTTTCCCTTGACCAAATTTTGACCGTATCACCCTTTATTATAGTCTTTCTGATCATCGATGGAATTATCAACTTTTGTAAAATAATTTTAAATAGATCACCTGTAACTTAAAATAAGTAGAAAGATTAATATTTACCATTCACTGCCAACCACCTTCATTGTTTATCTTTACAGAAATACGTATTTTGTCTACACTCTTAAAAATAATAAATATAACGTGGGATGTAATCCTTGTTGCACTTGAATTCTTAGAGACTCAATGATAAATTAAAATCACGTTTCAGATGCTACATTTACAACAGGTTCTAGAATATATTTGATAACCTCAAATCTAAGTTCGTTATGCAGTAAAAACTGCCCACTAGACATAATATTGAGATTTGAAAGCCTGAAATTGACATAATCGTCGTCTTTGGTGTTTATAAAAACATCAGACCTACTTTGATTGAAGTAAGTTTCACGCGTCACGACAAGGTACAAGTTAAAATTTGTTCTCTTTCGTGATCGATTTCAAAACGAGTGCTTACCGTTAAATAAAATATTTATCAGATTAAATTTCATTTCACGTTTTTGTGTCGCTAGCAAATTAAAGATGGATTCTAGTAAAACAAAACTGCAGCTTAGCACGAGTTTATTTGCTTATAACATTTATCAATCTGCACATGGCGACAACTTCTAGGATTCTTTAAGTATTTTTTGGGTATGGCCAAGTACCGGGTATTGCACTAATTTAATTTAAATATTCACATTTTGGAGATAAACGAAGGAGTAGACCTCGCATTTGGAACGAGGGAACAAAATTAATCTTAAAGGATACGGTTGAGCTAATATTTAACACCATTGATTGAATTTGATTACCGAATTTTGAATTGTTCTGACGGTAACTATAACTGAGTCCTTGGTCACGAAGCATTTATTTTTGCATTATTAGTGCGACATTTATGAAATTTCATTTTGTGTTCCACAACTTATTTTAACGCCATATCATGCAAGATATAATTTTGAGTTTAAGTGTCTTGTAAATTTAAGTACAGACGGAAATTTATGTGTTACGGGCCGCTCCTTTTATGTGCATCCAAGATGTTTTAAATTTACAAGATATTATCTGAGAGTGTACAATGAACAGGCATCTTCAGTGTCTTGTACTAATAACTTGACTCGAGTCAAGTTATAAGTACACGATACTGAAGAAGTCGGCACATTGTATGATGATGATGATGATGCATGATATATACTTCCACCCATTGTAGCACGGAAACTACGTCCGACAGCAATGGGCTCAGTTAGACTTGATCAAGCTTGAAAACCACTGATTACCCTACTTGCCATTGTATGAAGGGCCAAAATTAAGTTGGGAGGATCAATAGGCGTCCAAAAGGATATAATAAATATCCTTCCAATAACAAGATTAAACAATTGGTCAAAAGAGCAAGCTATCTTACATGAGCATGTCCCAAAGGGCGGGGAGAAGAGTCCGCCCTCTACAAACTGTTAGCAATGGGGAGTTGGCATTCCCACTTTCCCCATCAGTGTGCTTCAACCGGGTGCCCTGATGGTCCCTCCCGTTCCCATGCATTATTTATATAAATTGGTGTATATATTTATGTAGATGAAACATTATCTCAGATTATCTCAGAATTGGTAAAATGTCCAATTTGCCAACCGAAAATGAAAACAACATTCAGTAATAAGTGCAAAAGCCAACCACAGATTCCGTAATTTTCAAAAACCTACTATAGATGTAATTTTCTGCGTTATATAATGGAATGCTAGATGTCATACTTTGAAAGGATATTTTGTGTAAGTGTCGTGTTACCCGGGCAAAGGATCATACCAAATTGATAACAAGTTCTAATACCAGGTTATCATTTTTTGATCACTGAATATGTTACCATTGAGGATGAATAAACAGCCAAAATAACAGAATGAATAACAAAAAAATACTCGTTGAATAGATAATAACTTATTTTGTTTTCACTGCGAACAACTTAATAACAAATCCTGTATTGTAAGCGAATTTATTGAAATAGTTTCAAATTATGTTATCAATTTGTAATCAAATTCTCATGCTAATGACTGAAAAAAATATTTTTATTAAATGCGAAATTTCTTGTTCAAATGTGCTGCACATATTTATAGTTTTACAATTCAACTGATAACCTTCATAAAAAATAGTGTGTTCAAAATGATAACATATGATAACAAAATTTGCCAATGGTGATAACTAAATTTGTTATGCGATAACATCGAAAATCAAAACAATTACTGGGATGACAGAACTTATTACTTATATGATATCAGCTTGTTATTTTACTTTGCTAGGGTAGCCAGATACCATCTAAATCAGGTTTGTTGTATGAAAAGTGAAGGTCATAATATGATGGAAATAAGACGATGTTGTAAAACCATACTAAATAACGTACATATAATAACAAAACGCCGCTATTTGGCTTTTCCGCTGCGATGTTAGATGATTGAAATTCTAAAATGGCGAAAATTTCACCGTAATATAATGAAATAAAGCTGATCACCTGGCAACCTAGAAAAATAGCTAAGAAAATTCAAGCAAATAATGCGAAATATATTTTACATGAGTATGTAATAAAAAAAAGAAGAAAACACTGGGCCCATAAATGATTGTATCTGTCTGTACCATAGCAAATATTGAATTCTAACCAATTTCAGTTTTTGAATGAATTATTTTGGACGAAGAATTTTTCTTTATTTTATTTTGTAGAATTTCTTGTACACTGTGACCAATGTATTCTCATATAAAATAAAAATCTATTTATTTCAAATCGATAACTTTCTTCAAACCTCCGTTTTATAATATACGTTTTATGAAAACCAGTGGTAATTTGCCTCGCTTGCAAATTCCTCCTCAAACCATCACTGACGCAGCACTTTGGAACCGTGGAATATTCCTATCAAAAATGCAGTTAAGATGTTAAACAAATTAATAGAGAAGCTTCAAAACCAATACTTCTTCTAGGTGACCTTAACGCTCATCACATCGCCTGGGGAAGCAGGACGCAAAAATCATTATACGAAGCAAATAGACGTGGAGAAGTATGGTGTGGCCCAGTTAGAATTGGATCATAGACTATTGCGCATATTCTGGATATATATTAAAAAAAAAAGGATTCTGTTTTAACTTAAATATTCGACTTTATGTGGAATTTAGAGGGAAAATACTAAGAAAATGAATCATCTCGATTTTTTAGAAATTTGCGTACGTTTCCCGGAATACGTTTTATTAACCAGCACATTGTACCCTTCCAGCTTTAGCGGCTTTTTGGATACTGTGTTCACCATAGAGCTGCACCAGCTCGTGGTTCACCCTTCTCCTCCTTACATCGTTTTCACATGCACCGCGAAAGTTGGTGCTAAGCACGCGTCGTTCGAAAACTCCAAGTTCTCTTCGAGCATTGTCCACGTCTCATACCATAGAGAACTACTGGTCTTATCAGCGTTTTGTGCTTGGTACACTTTGTACGGGGGTGAAGTTTACCAGACCTCGAGTTCTTGTGGAGTCCATAGTAGGCACGGGTTCCGGTCATAATGCGTCTTCGAATTTCTCTGCTGCAGTTGTTATCTGATGTAACCAATGATCCGAAGTACACAAACTCCTCGAATTCATCTCCGTCGATTGTCTTAGTTCGCCTCCACGAGCTCTATCACGCTCGGTTCATCCAGCCAACAGATACTTAGTCTTTTTAATGTTAATGTTGTGGTGTGTAGGGATTCGCAACACTTTTGAAGGATCTACCGCAACGTAAAGATTTGGTCAGTTTTCGATCGACCGTTCACAAAAGCCAGATAACTCCCCACATATCTGATTACTAGTGGCGATAGACGACGGAAGATAATCTGAGACAGCACTTTGTAGGCTGTGTCGAGAATAGTGATCGCTCGATAGTTCTCACATCTCTCACGTCTTGATTCAAAGAATTTCAGCATGCTTATATTTTCTGCTCTGGATATTTTCGGGCGGATCATGGTCATAAAAAAACATTTATGAATCCTTCTCAGAAATTGCTCAACAAATGTTTTCTGAACTACCTTTTGAGGTTAAAGTTCACATCTATGGGGACTTGAATCGATGCCATGCCGACTTCATTCTGGCCACTGGATTGTGGATGAATGCATCCTACACCCAGTCGTTCGGGACAATGAAACTTTGCTTTGAAAACTGCCACTATGGGTCGCAATCAAATTAAAATGCGCAATCAAATTAACATTAAAAATCAACAAAACTGCTATTTGAGCTTTTTGTTAACTATGAAGGTTTCAATTCAACCAAATCAATAACTTCATACCCAAGTAATACGGAATGTTTGATTGCAAGCATTTTTGCTTAAATGTGACAAACGATAATGTTGCCATTCCGATAACGGTAAACCTAAAATAGCGCAGATGGTGGAACCTATGAAAATTGGAGACTGAAATTTTCAATGTATCATTCTAGCATAACTGATGTAGGTTCTAGTGGCAAACGAATATGTGACATAAATATGTATTTGATATATATTCGTCTCAGAAAAAGCTCAAAACTTGTCTATTTTCGTCCAATACGACGCTAACCATACCTGACTTGTTTAGTTGACGCTTTGCCTTTCTCGCATCTGTTTGTTTCTTGAATTACGGATGACTTAAGATGATATATCTTTGAAACATATACTGATAGGCAAAATAAAGTTCCCGCATCATCGTTTTTTCAATTTCTCTCATTTACTTAGTTCAAATTAAAGTAAACACAATGTATTTTTTTATTATCTTATTTTTATATTCTTTTTAAGTTTCACTTATGGAATACTGCAAAAAAGGAGTTTTACTTAAAGGAAAACAAATCAATTTGTGTTGAAAAAAAACAGTGACAAAATAAAGTGCCCACTTCATTTAGGCTACAGAAAACATAAATTAAAGTAAAATAAAAGCATTTCAATAATTGATGTGTCCTCCTTTGGCGTTCAGGACCTCCTGCAGGTGCTTCGACATGCTCTCGACCAGGTTCTTTTGGTGCTGTGGATCTAGCTCTTCCCAGGCGCGCTCCAGGGCTTCAAAATAGTTATTTTTATTGGTAACACCAGTTTTGTCAACCCTGGCATCGAGAATCGCCCACAAATTCTCGATGGGATTGAGGTCCGGCCTTTGTGGAGGCCATTCCAGCGGTTTGATCCGACAAGATCGGTAGAAAGACTTGGTCTTCTTGACAGTATGCTTCGGGTCGTTGTCCTGCTGGAATACGAACTTCTCCTTAAGGCCCGTCTGGATCAGCGAAACCTCCAGATTTTCTCGCAGGATGTTGATGTTATAATCTGCCGTCATTAACCCGTCGATTTTCACAATGCTTCCCACTCCACCCCACGAAAAACACCCCCAGACCATCACATTTCCTCCTCCATGCTTCATCGTGCCTTGGATGTGGCGCTCCTGAAGCTACTCTCCCGATCTGCACCTAACACGAACCCGCCGCTTTCCGTTGAACAGCTCGAATGTTGATTCGTCCGTCCAGAGAACCGTTTTCCAAAACTCTAGGGGCTTATCAGCATGCTCCTTAGCAAACTTAAGCCGTTTGGCTTTGTTTGCCTTGCTGATAAATGGGCGCTTCCGGGCAAGTTTGCTGTTCAACCCCTGTGCTACGAGACGGCGACGAACAGTTCGACCGGAAACTGATAACTGAAGGGTTTCCTGAATCTCGCGGACAGTTACCTTCGGGTTCTTCTTGACTTCGCGCATGATCTTGGTGTCCGTTCTTGCATCCGTTTTCCGCCTCCTGCCTCTGCCAGGGCGATCCACCACTGATCCAAACGTTTTAAGCTTCAGAAAAATTTTGCCAACCGCTGCCTTACTGCTACTGTACTTCTTAGCGACAGCCCGGTGCGATTCACCGTTTTGTACATCACGAACGACCAATTTTCGGGTATACAAGGGAATTGCTTTCGAAAGCACTGCGTTCTCCATTTTTTTCAATTGAATCAAATGCGATCACGTATACAAATGCACCAGGTTGAGCCGTTTGCTTCAAAACATGTCAAAATATCAAAACATAAACAATCGAGGGGTGTTCCAATGGAAACTTATCGAAAACATATCGATTTTTGAAGTAGGCACTTTATTTTGTCACTGTTTTTTTTTTTCAACACAAATTGATTTTATTTTTCTTTAAGTAAAACTCCTTTTTTTAAGTATTCCATAAGTGAAACTTAAAAAGAATATAAAAAATAAAATAAGAAAAAAAACTACACTGTGTTTACTTTAATTTGAACCAAGTAAATGAGAGAAATTGAAAAAACGAAGAGGGGCGCTTTATTTTGCCTATCAGTGTAATATGCAAAGCAAGATTTAAGACATAAACAAACATGTCCTGGCTGGAAATATTTCCATGACATAAATTCCAGAATGCATTCACAGAATAAGGGTCCTGAAGATTAACTGAACACGAAAAAAGTGTATCCAATTTCTATCGCATAAGGATCCTACCTCACGTAGCCGCACATTTGATATGGAACAAAGCTACGAATTAAAGACGCATTCTAGCACCGGCTTCGGTATATTTTCGATCCTTATCGGATCCTTATCGACAGGAGGAAAACAGCCCCTCAGGGATCCACATTTGGTCGTCTTTACATTTCCTTTTGCACCAAACCTTCAACGGATCGTTTGAGGGAATCATTTTTTTTTTTGTTTTCAGCCTAATTCAATACCGACAGACCGTTTTGCTACTAAAGCTCCCAAACAAGGAAAATAACTAATTCTTAGGAGAACCTTTTCACATAACCAGGAAAATAGACTTTCTCCTTTGACCGTTGTTACGCGGTGTGCTCTTTCTGTTCATACTGAACTGGCCGTCGTCACGCACAAAACACTCCCAAATCAAGGGGATTGGAAATCTGTGAACGTTTTGAAAACAAGTACGACCAAAACGTGCCTCTCGTCGCAAATCCCACCAGCACGGGTCCACCAAGCACCAATGTCAGGTGCTTTTGGTAAATTTTCAATTTCCCTTGATCACTACTCTGCCGGTGGAAACAGTTTGTACTTGGGATGTTGTTTTGTTTTGGGAAAACCAATTCCAATGATACTGGTCAGTTGGTTCACTTTATTGGTACTCGTGTGTCTTCATGGATAGCATCAAAATATTAGATGTTCCTAATGGCTGGGGCATGTAATTGCAATCCAATGGAAAAAGCTAACACAAAACAGAAAATAAATAAGCATTCCTGCCGGTTTCTTCAAAACACACTTTTTTCTCACGAAAAACATTCATAAATAGGAAAAGTTTCCCAAGTTGCCACAGTAAATCATTATTTGATTTCACAGAGCACACCGCCTGATCTAATCTCCCCTCAAGCTATTGACTGCTACGAACTTTGTTTGTTCTCTGCAAACATTCCTCGAAATGAAACGAAAAAAAGACACGAAACAAAAATATCCGAATGAAAAATAATCTAGCGGACATGAATGCAGAAAAAAAGCTCCACCCCACCAAGTTGCCTGTCTTCATCTGGCCACGTGCCCTGGCATTATATTCTTTATTTTAATTTAGTCCCAGGATTTATATTCTTCGCTCCTGCTCCCAGCAGTACGCAGAAAGCGTGAGTCACTGTGTGTATGTATGAGTGAATAGCTTTACGCCTCTCGCCTCACTTAAAAGGAAAAAGTTTTGGCGAAAAACAGCAACTTTACGAGAACTGCGACTGCGAGGGCTCGAGTTTGGAGAGGAGCAAAAGTTCGCCCCTAAGAGGTGATCTAGTGGTGCCACCGGCACGCAGGAATTGGTGGCCAAGGAGTGTTCTAATAGAATTTAAATAAAGCCAAAGAATAATAAGCATTGCAAACAAACAGCGCAGCGAGCCACGTGGCGATTTAAAGCGACCGGGCCGGGCAAAGTGGTAAACATTCTGCCAAGAATACTGATACTATGGTTGATTTTTTCCAGTTTGTTTCTCCTTCGATGCTTAGCGGAAGTTTTTTTCTTTTGAGGAGCTTATCTTTTCTATTGAAAGCTGTCGGTGAGAGAGGACGTGCATTACGGTAGCTTATAATCAATTTTCACAAAATTACTGAGGAATTCAAAGTCAAACCTTTATTTCGACAAAACAATTAAGCTATTGCTGGTAAGTATTGGCGCAGGACAGAACTTTAGAAACTCATTGGAGTTGGGTGCTGTTCAAATCTAAAATCAGGTGAAGAGTACTGTCAACCTGGATCAGGCGAAGTCGAATCGTAGCAACCTGGAAAATGTTGCGATGCGTAACAAATTTCATAAACAAAGAAAATTTGTAAATGGTCTGTGCATGACTCTCCAGTGATTAAGGTGCTCACTGCTCAGTTGTTGATTGTTATAAAGAGCTTCCACTCTAAAGCATTTATTGCACAGCATCAGCGAATAAACGCGGCGAAAAATTCGTCACGATAAAGTTACATGAAGGCTTATTTATAATGAAAATGTCAATTTAAATAAAATATGTATCCACATTAATCCGGATACCTTCAAATCACTGTAACTTTTGAAATATTGCACGTAGGAATGAAAAATTTCACTGTGGTATAGCTGAGAGTCTATGATGAAAAAGTTTACATTTCATGTTTAGTATTCAAGCGCTAGCAAAATTTTGTACAGGCGTATGGTAAATCCTGACTTGTCAATACGGGACCTTGTAAAAACATTGGATTTGCCTAAATACACTGTTCACGATGTGCTCAAATCATTTTCGGAACGTTTGACGATGGAGAGGAAACCGAGAAGTGACAAAAACATTGGACGCGCTGATCCTGTCAGGGACCGAAAGGTGAAAAGCGATATTAACGAAAAACCCAAGTCTCTTCATTCGAACGGTGGCTCGTAAAATAGGGATGTTGCCTGGCTTTGTCTAAAAATCAAAACAACGTTTGGGACTTAAGTCGTTTAAAGTAAAAACAGTTCCAAATCACAACGACAAACAGAACTTGTCAGGAAAATCACCGGGCTCGACGTTTGTACTGCGAATATTTGACGAAGTTTTCATGCGTTGTTTTGGACGATAACACTATGTCCTGAAGAGTTTCAAGCAGCTTCTAGGGTTGGCTTTTTATTCTGCTATGGCCAGAAATTCTACAGCTGAACATT
>JASCZW010012401.1:0-28606 GCA_034211315.2 Aedes japonicus
ATGTAACGATATGTTTCCAACCACATTCAGTGAATCTTTTTTAAGGTCACCAGTCTTTATCAGAGTATCTTGGGATGATAAAGTTTATAAAAACTGACCTTGAGGTCAGAATTTAAGATTTACAGAAGTAATCTTAGCCTTTCAAGTTTTCAAACAGATGTAATTAATTTTCTGAAACGTCCACAGACATTATAGGATACCCTTGTTAGTTTCAGGTCATTCAAACTTTGAAGGACAGGTTGAGGTTTAAGGACTTAAGGTCTTTAATTGTAACAGTAGCTTTATGGGCTATACAAAGTAAAGTTAGTGTTTGGCATAGAATGATGATGAAATCCTACCATCTATTGTAGAAAGGTAACTCTCCATAGCAGTGGAAAATGCTGAAAAACGATTTGTTCAGGATTCGATTGTTGTTTGTGACCATCAAGTTCCTGTATGAATGGCCAAAAACGTTTGGGTGGGCCCGTAAGCAGATACACGTACGTAAAACCCGCGAAAATAGGGAAGAGAATTTCCTTCCAAAAGCAAGTTCACACCCACAGCATAAGAATCGAGCCCTCGATTGACAGAATAAACCCAATAGATGGGGTCGACGAGCCCGCCCTCGTTCCGCGAAATGTTAACAATAGGGAGGAGTTAACAGTCCCATGTTCCCTATCCAAATCGTTTCACTTGGGTGCCCTGATGGTCCCTCCCTTTCCCAGTTATACATTAGGTCGTGGATATTTAGCACATTTTATAGTGGTCATTTGATTGCTTACCTTATGTTTGAAAATTTGGCTGAAAGTAAAATTGGTTAGGGTTTACACCGTTCTTTGCTTTTTGCTCGGTGTTGTCTCTGTGTTTCCGTGGGTCTACCCTTACCTTTTGAAGAGTTGACTTTAGGATGTTTGGTATTTCTCGCGGTCATAGGATAGAGAAGAGAACAAAAAAAAGGCTTTAGTGA
This sequence comes from Aedes japonicus, assembly GCA_034211315.2. Classification (NCBI taxonomy): domain Eukaryota; kingdom Metazoa; phylum Arthropoda; class Insecta; order Diptera; family Culicidae; genus Aedes; species Aedes japonicus. Next base: position 947 of record JASCZW010012401.1, read on the forward strand.
TTGGTAACGCGCTATGTGCATGTGAGATTTTCATGGTGATATTCTCACAACGGCCGTTCAGAATGGTTCGGTGGATGCATTCCCGATGAGTACTTGTTTACTCAATTCCATCACGTATGGTTATAGAAGATAAGAAACATTTTACCACGTGCTGCATTTCGGAATATCAGGGCAATGATCCCCCATCGCATCTTCAAGTGATAATTACAAGCTGTCTATTTGAGTTAGGCACTTCTGAACGTTGATGGGGCAACCGATTCACACATGAAATCTGCCGCGACCGACTCGACAGAACGCACTCATACCCTTTCATGAATCGAAAGGCAAGGACCTAGTGTTTGGCATAGAATAACCCAAAATTATCCCATTATATCTGTTGATCTTCCACGATATTTATTGAACATGTTTGAATACATATCATTACATTTTATATTGGATGAAGCTACTGTAGATCTTAAGTTCTTAACCCCAGGACAGTTTTGACGAACTAGCACGTCTCAAAAATATATTTTCAACTTTTTTTTCTATTGTTTCTTTGTTATTGAGCACTAAATCAATCAGAATACACCAACTTGCTTGTATTATAACGTCTGAACAAAAAATTTGGCCTGAAATGGTTAATTCAAAGAATATTTAAATGTACAATCCAAATGGCTTACATTTAGTTGCGTAGTCCAACGTCACCATTTCAAAGAACTCAATGGAGCTGTACCTCGTCCATTTTTTTTAATGCAGACGTAACTGTTAGATTTTAAGTAGAAATGCGCCGCACAAGATTGAAAACCATTGATTAACTCTTATATTCATGATAAATTTTCTTTAGCTAACTAAACTCAATATACTATATTTAATCATGCTTCTCTTTTTTACTTCACAGGTAAAATTGGATGCTCATTTTGAATAATTACGTAAGTAAAATAGTTGGATAAACGCTTTCATAGCGTAAAAGCAAAATTCCACTCTCATTAGATTTAAGATAAAATGGAGAAATTTATACCGCAGTACGAATTTCTCAAACCAACTGGAACGAAAGGTCCATCGTTACATCTCAATTCCTTCGATTCAGCATACCTTTCTTCCAACCCATAAATCTGACCCCTTCGAATTACGTCTTGAGATGCAAAACAAACACACACATCTCTACCTGCATTGAAGTCAGCCCTTCCCTAAACATCTCGATAGAGTGATTTAGAGCATCACTTTTACTGCCTTTTTTTTCTAAAGGCAGACAACTCGAACCACACTACCATTTTCCAGTCGGGGGGAATGAAATTCCCAAGAAAATAAATTCATCCTCAGAAGCCATTTATTTCAGATTTGCAGCAATAGATTTCGATACAGATCTCCGCCGCACTCCACTTGCAGCCATTCAGAACAGGACATCCACCCATGAGGTAGCGAACCATTTGCCAACCTTGGGTTGAGATAAGTAGATGAGATCTTTTCTCTTTTCTCCGAAAGACATAAAAAGCTGAAGGTGCATCTTTAAGTAAAGTGTTCGATAATGATGGAAAATATGCTTATGCCCCCCTACTCAACATAGAAAAGGTTGCCGCTCAACGTGATGGGTCAGCTAAAAGTGGATATGGGTCGAGTGGCTACCCGGATTATGGCGTTAAAGTAGAACCAGCGAGTGTGTGCTTGGTGTATCATTACACTAAGTAGGAGTAATGCCGTAATAAATATACCAACACCCGTGAGAGAAAGAGGGGCGCAGGAATCGACAGGCTAAAAAATGGTCTCAACGGCCAACAGCACAAGTACATGGGGATGGTATCCCCATCTGGTGTACATTGTCCTTTTTCCTGCTTACGAAGAGGTGGACAGGCGGATGTCACGGGAGCGGGCTTATGTCAGTACTTTTTTCATTAAAGAGGATTTATGGTTGTTGGTGCTCCCGAGATGCGAGAGTTGTGCTGCCTTGAGCCTTGACCAACAACAATGGGGGTGGGAAAGCAGCGAAAGTTTTGGCGCCAATATCAAAACCGATAGCGATGATTCATTGAATTCCGGAAATGTTTCCGAGCGGTTTCGGTTCAAGGCCTTGTTCGAAATACGGATTGTAACTCTTTTCCAGCAGCAAACAATCGAAGAAAAGCTTGTGCTAGTGTCCGGTGAGAGTCCTTTCTCAAAGAAAGAAGTCTTCTTCCACCACAAACGGAAAGGGAATGGGAATCTGCTCTTCCGGGAAGTGCATGACCAAAGAGGCCCCCGCTGTTGCCGATCGAAGTGGAAATTTATCATAAAACGATTTTTATGTTTATTTTGCTTAAGCAGCTTAGCTGTCTTTGCCGTAAGAAACTGCCGATCGCACTTGCCAAAGCCGGTTTTATGTGGCCTTGAATAAAAAGTTTCAGCAGGCTAAAGCTGACTCGGCTAACAAGCGTGTGAGTGAACTTCCTTTGTTCTGCAAAAAAGGGCACATCGGCGTCTAATACTTTAATCCAGTGGGGAAAATCCAGGGCTGAGGGAAAAGTTGCTGGAAACTTTCCAAAACTTTTACGAGTCTGCATGTTTAATCCGGTCCTGCTCGTTCGACTGTGCGGGGGAAATATTGCACATTTTCAAGATTAAATTCCACTCTGCTACTGGTGGTTGGAAGGGCAATCAAGAGGGCAGGTTTGATAAGAAAATCAAACTCTTGTTTGCAATGTCAGCATGGTCATCAATTAGTTAGCATCAATCTGTGTGATGGTGTCTGTGATGAGGAAGAGAATCAGATTCCAGTTCGATAATTCCAGTCAACATTTCCGGTCGATCTTGCTGTTTCAGCCAGTCAACATAGTAACCAACCAGTCGTCGCCAGTCTCCGAAGACGTTCCACAAGACAATAGAAGCGCAAATCACGATTAAATAACTTCCGTCATCAGCTTTTCAACAATTTCCAACTCTCTGCCACTTCCACCCCCAACCGCTGGGCGACGACCGTCGATAACGAGTGTCATTTGAATTACATCATACCGAGCGAACAGAACACAGAGCTCTTCATTACAACAAAATCCCGAACCAATGAAGGAGCAACAGCATCAGTCATCAGCAGTGGCGGCGGTCGGAAAAAGACTTGACAAAATTATTATCGTCCTGTGGGTGAGAAGATTGACGTCGTCCGTTCTTGGTCGAGGGGTGGAGGGAGGAAATGAGTGCTGCTGATGACTTCGTTTTCTTGTGACCGACCGGCCTCGCTAACGGAATGACGATGATTGGTGCAGCATGATGTTCAAATTGTTCCGCTATTGCTTAGGGATGGGCTGGTTTATTTCAGATTCAAAAGTATAAATAGACAGTTTATTCAGGGTTCAGCATTTGAGTTTCTTCGGTATTGGCCAAGAGCGTTTTGTTTCCCGGACTAGAAAAAAATCCCGGGATTCCGGATGTATATTTCAACATCCCCGGAATGTCCCGCGATAAAAATAAAAATATTTAAAATATAAATTTCCATTTCATGTATTTATTGAATTCATGTTTATGCAAATATGTGTTTCAGATCAATTTACGCCAGAATCCTCACTTGTTTACACGTTTGAAATATGATTTCAGCAACGTTAGTTCGCTGATGCTTGAATTCGACAATGAAGCCCTCTTCCCGGTGCAGATATTGCCAAAATCAGAGAAAACCCATTCGCTGTCAATCGAAGTGAGCTTGATTGGCTTCAATGCCAAGAGAACTCCAGACTCGGTGGTAGTTTGTAACCGTTCTCATGCTTTCCTCTGAGATTTCGGCAAACGCAGTGGCTTAAGCGCCACTCTCGACTACGAGAGGCCACTGGTCGTGTTTTGTGTAATGCCCGACTAAACTTTCCGAAGCATGAGCGCAATCTCTAAGGGGGATTGAACGGTCGTTCTACTCAACTAAATGCCACGCGGCAACCAAAATTTCAAGCACAACAACGAGGTGGAAAACGAAAACGTGCTCTAAGCTGAACGTAACGGAAAAATACCTGGGCGGACTACAATACCACAGGGCTTAGTATCACCGGTTTGGATTCATTTTCGTGTATTATTCTTTCCACTTTCTCAATCAAGCGTGTGTGTGAGTGTGTATGTTGTTCGGTGTGTTCATGGCCATGGTTTAACGTACCTGCGCAGGTTTTGGGTTATGCTGGCGGTTGGCGGGATTCTAGCCGAGGCTCACATCGACGGGATGCGATGAACTGGCGATGGTAGCGGTGTTGCCGGGGTTGTTGCCAGATGACCGCGCTCGGATTGACGGAAAGGCCGAATTAAAGTTGCGGGGGAGGGGATCGGCCGCTCCGGTACGCTACCAGATCATCCGTTTCCAAACGCAGGCAGGCCAGATATATTTCCTCTCCACCCCGTTTGACTACCAGCAATCTGTCGGGCCTAAATGAACGCGGTCGTCGCCCGAAATGGTTGGAATGCCGAAAATTAAACGACTGGCGTTCAAACGGACATAAAAAAGCGCCCGTTGGACGCTAATGTCCAACGAGAAAAAGAATTGGCATAAGACACTAACTGAATCCATTTTTATTCTTACTTTTTGTACAATTTAACTATTAACCTACACGAGAGCAGAGTTTTCGTTCTCTGGACTCAAAAAAATAAATTTAAACGTCTATCACTCGTTCCAAAATTATTTCCCTAAATTTTTAGCGTTATTCTCTTAAACTATTCTCTTACAATTAGCAACTATTCTCTTACAATTAGCATTATTTAAACTATTCACTTACTTTAAGGGGTAAGGCCACTGTAACGGCCCAAAGGTTTTTTCACCAATTTTTTGCTCCCGAAATTGAAGGTATTTGAAAAAAACGAAAAGGTGAGATATGTCAGTCACATATCTGCAAAGTCGACGTAGGACTGCTTGTTGATGTGGAGGAATTGTAATAGAATTAATAAATATCTACTATATTTTGTTCAGTCTAAAGACTCATCAAACCATCTGTTATTAGATTTAGTTTTCCACGAAAATTAATATAGTCAACTCTTTATAACTCTTGAAGTGGCCCTAAAAAGGGCCGTTTGGTATTCAGTTATTCGCTGTTCCTGGAGTGATCCGGTAATTGTCGAGTACCAGATGATGATTTGGTAGACAGTCGAATGGGTGGTCGTTGTTGTTGGTTCTGTTCCATGGAAGAAAAGCATATAATATTAGTCTTTAGGTGTTTTAGGAGCGTTAATACTGTGTATGAAAATCTTGAATTCAACTCTTTAGAACTCCTTAAGTGGTCCTTAAGTTTCATTCTAGTCAAAAACATTAATGTTCACTCTTGGTGCCTCATGGTGATGAGCGAACATCTCCTTCTACATCATAATCGTTACTCCTCGCACGGAGAATAAATAACATAACAATTAATGTATAGAAAATCTATGTTTTCATTTTTGGAAACGTCAATGTTAAAGTCTCCGGTCAACACAACTGGCGTATCTTGCGCAGCATACCTGAACAACATGCGAATCAAGAACAAGTTTTAAATTCTTGGTAGTTGTTCCTGGTGAAATGTACACCACAACCAACAGAACTTCAGTGTCCATTAGTGATATATTAGCTGCACAAATGTCCCCGACGTTATCGACAACGCTGAACATCTCGTCATGATGTTCACTGAGCTGTTGGATCTTGTGGGTAGCAGCCATAGTGGTAGCCTTGTCCTGCTGATATATTGCTACACCACCTGCTCTCAAGTTGCAGCGTTTGAACTGAACGATGCAGTGGTAGCCTTCAATATCGACTAAGGATTCATTGTCTAGCCAAGTCTCCTTCAGTGCGCGGAATTCCACGCTCATCAACGTGGTGGCAGAACCCTTGCTTTCCAAAACTGGCTATAGTTTATCCCCAAGTGTTTTTAATCGATGGTTTTCTAGACGCTGCAGCTCGTTCCAGAGGTCTGCCATCTTAGGTGAGTTGCTACCTTTAGCATGATGGAACTTAAAGGCATTGGTTGGGTTTGTTAAATACAGCCCTGGATTGACTGAACACGTGACAATCCAACATACACTAACTGCTGATCCTGGCTTTTATTGTAGTCACTATACAATCTCCGGGAAAGTGCCACCTTGCGAATTATGAACAGTTAACGCACAGGCACTGACCACCGGAAACTGTATGCGCTTGCATTTAATGATGCCACTCAGCTTTATATTAGCCGATCGTTTGGAGATGGGAGTCCAATCCTCTTGTAGGATTCCAGGTCTGGCGAAACCTATCGCCGCACTCTCGAACTTAAACCACAACTTTACGATCTGCTGCCCAGAATCGTCTTCGTCGGGGATCGCGCCATTCACTACACCATCTTCGACATCATTTTCATTACTCGGTTAGCTCATAAGATATTAATAAAACGAACTCTTTAATTAGGCAACATGCTTTTGTTCGCCCTGAAAGGGCAGGTTATTAATTGTCGAGGGAACGCGATCGAAATTTGTTTCTCGGTCTGAAATGGCCTGAGGCTGGTCGTGGCAGCCTGGTATGGCCTGAATATTTGACAGGAATCCAAAATGGGTACTTCCATTGTCAGCTGCTTTTTGTGCCAGCTGCTGCTGCCACGACCAACTGGGCACTGCTAGGTGCTATGGTACCGTCAGGTGCTGCTGGGTAACCAGAGCTGCTGCTGCAACAGCTGGGTACTGCCTAGCCGGGTGCTGCCTAGAGGATATTGCCACCACCAACTTCTCCCATCGAGATCCGCGCAGCTCCAATGCTGCCGAAGGAATGAGGCATTAGTTCAAAAATGGGTCTTTTATAAGCTCCCAGCTACTCGCTGATGTCGTTGTCCGCTCTGCTGTTTGCTGATTGGTTAATACACTCCACGTATCATGTGATGTGGTATTTTGGCGCGAGTGTGATATTCTGCATTTCCCGCTCATTTCTTCTACTGGTGATTCATATCGAAATGAATATGAAAACAATTTATATGTATATATGATAATTAATATGTATATAATTTTATGAAGTATTCTAATAATAATAAGAATTATTGTTATTATTTTAATAATAATGAAAATTATTATCAGAAGAGTTTAAATCAGTAAAGATATTATCCTTCAAATGTCTTTACACATAGCTAGAATATCATGAGAATTTAATTTATTTCTTCTATATTCTGTTTCTTCTCTACAATCAATTAAACAAACTCTTTAGTTGGGAAAATTGTGTTGAAAAGGACTCTTTTTATTAATTGTTGTGGAGAGGGGGGGGGGGGGGTCTTCTCGAGTAGCAAGATGGCCTGAATTTTCTCCGGCCTCTTGGAGTAACGTCATGTTGAAGTAACGCCATGTAGTGAAAATGTCGATTAGCTCAAGATAAAATATTAATTTAACAAACTCTCTTATTGGGAAAATTGTTTTGGTCGCCCAGAAAGAACAGGTTGTATTAATTATCGGGGGGAACATAGGGATCAAATTGGCTTCTCGGTCTTCTCAAGTAGCAGGGTGGCCTGAATGATTGGCGGGTAATCACCCTGTGAAATTGTCAGAACAGAGAAAATCGGGATTTACATATAGATAAGCAGCATCAGCTTCGGCCACTTTATCCGCTCTTGAAGTAACGTGAAGTAACATTACAACCATGCGTTGTAATGAAAATGTCGATTATCTTATGATAAAATAATATTTTAACAAACTCTTTAACTGGTAACATTGTTTTGGTCGCCCTGAAAAGAACGGGTTGTATTAATTGCGATCAAATTTGCTTCTCTGTCTTCTCAAGTAGCAGGATGGCCTAGGAAACCACCCTAAGAAATTGTCAGAACAGAGAAAATCAGGATTTACATATAGATAGACGCGGCTCGGCCATTTTATCCGGGCTCTTCAAGTTACGCCATGTTGAGACGGTGCGTTGTAATGCTATTTTCATTACTCGATTAGCTCATAAGATATTAATAAAACAAACTCTTTAATTTGGCAAATTGTTTTGTTCGCCCTGAAAAGGGCGGGTTTCATCAATTGTCGGGGGAACGCGATCGAAATTTGTATGTATGGCCTGAATATTTGACAGGAATCCACTGTATGTACTGCCATCGTCAGCTGCTTTTTAAGTCACGACCACTTGGTTTAGGGGGATGGATTTGAGTCGAGACTTCATTCGTGTCATGCCTCGCCTCATGTCCAATCATTATTCTTTGAGCGCTCATTTATACCGGGTTGGGCTGAGCTACAGCAATCTCTGTGAATGTGGACAAAGCTATCAGGACGCAGATCACGTTATTTGGTCTTGTTCTGAGCATCGTGAGGTCAGATCGGGGCTTTATGATTCCCTTCGGGCTCGAGGTAGACAACCCAATGTGCCAATTCGAGATATTTTGGCTGTACGTGATTTGGAGTACATGAAACTCATTTATGTGTTTTTGACTAACATTAGCATTAGATTGTATTTATTTTAACATGTATGTTAAGTTTAAGTTTTTTTCTGTGTATGTGTTTTTTTTCTTTTTCAAAAAATGTTTAAGTCAAAAGAAAACCATAAGTTGTATAGTTATAAGTGTTTCAATAATTTAGAATTAAAATTTTATGTGTTATGTGAACCATACTTTAAATTTCCACCCTCTTTCCCATCCGTAATTTGTAATTCCTATTAACCTCGAGACGGCCGCGAGTAATCGGTTTTATCCCCCTAACTTTAGTTTTAAGATAAATGATGTATAAAAAACATGACAATTTGGCTCTGTAAAGTTGATTCGATTGAGCAACATAAAAAAAATTAAATAAATGATTAATTAAAAAAAAAGTCACGACCAGCTGGGCTACAGACCGCCAGCTGCTGCTGCCACGACCTTCTACCAATGCTGGGTGCTGCCCAGCACCGGGAGATCCGCGCAGCTCCAATGCTGCCGAACGAATGAGGCATTTGTTCGGAAATGTGCCTTTTATCATGGCATCGGGTACCATTGCATGAACAAAAGGAGGTATCAACTATAGCAATGTGAATCAAATCCATTAAAAGGGGAGGGGAATCAGATGTTTCGCCAAACACTAGCGTGAAACAGAATCTACCTCTCGAGAACAAAGAATAAGAAGAAGAAGACGATGGGAGACGTCTCTTGCTTAGATTTGAAAACTGTGCTAGGAAATTGGGTAATTTACTCTGCGAATCGAAATTATAAGACATCACCTTACATTTACGTTATTTTTAATAAGTTAATGTTAAAATCAATTAACTTGATTACTAAAACTGATACGAGAATTATTTCCCATCGATTGGTGCAAACGATATGAAAATCGTTTATGTAATGACTTAAGTTATTATCGCTCGAAATATCTAAAACGACCCGTAACGCGGTCGATTTCAGAAATTTTAGAACGGCGCCCCAGTATAGAAAATGAAAGACGTAGTCCTACGTCAAAAACTTTTAATGGTGTTATCGGGCGTACATTAACCTTTATTATCAAATTTTTAACAGTAAAAAAACAAAATGGCGGTTCCACAGCTATCTTCCTGGGACATGTTTTGCTTCCAGGGCTCTGCGGCACGCAGCACCACTGGTGCACTTTTGAGTCTAGAACAAAAAAAACCATTAATCTAGAGGGCTGTAGCTAGAGAATGTCGATCGGATTTTAAAAAATATCAATTTTTGTGGATTTGGCGTGCGTTTGAAAAAAAAAATTGATTTTTGACGAAAAAAACGGCAAGTTTTTTGTTAATAAAAAATCAACAAATAAAGTTCTTGAAAATTCCGATCGACATTCTCAAGATAATGTAAATGTTCACATCTGGTTAAAATTTCAAGTAAAAAAAATGAAAATTGTTCGAGTTATGCTGCGTGCCATTTTGAAAAACGATGTTTCGAGAAAAACGCGTTTAAGGGGTAAGGCCACTTGACACGCTTGGCGGCGACCTTCATTTCCTAAGGACAACGAATTTTTTTTCGCACAGGACCTTTTTTTTCTTATTCTAGAGGGTTTAAACTATTTTTTAAGCCAATAAAAAAAAAATCGATTTTTCAAAAAATTTACAGTGGCCTTACCCCTTAACACATCTTCGAATAAAAAAATAGGTAGCACTGCCTCTGAACTAACCGTCTGCTCTTCAGCCGATCATCTCTTGAAGTGGCCGTTAACATTGTTCTAGGAACCTTCGTGATTCAATTTGTCGTATACTTTTGTTCATCTCTTCTTCTTTTCTTTTGGCCCTCTACTTTCTGAGCCTAACATTACTTTTAGTACCTCCAGTATAAAAACTCATGGATGTTTTTTAGCAATAATGAATATGTAACTATAAAGTGTAAATGGTTCCTGAAATAATCGCAAAATCTTTTGGGAAAATTGCGATCACGTTACAAGTTCTCCAGTTACATCAAACAGAGCAAGCTCCTGATTCATAACATTATCCAGGGGAGGTGGTTTTCATTGTTGGGCACTAGGCGTCTCAGCCTGTTTCTGGATCATAGCTTCCAACTCTTCTTTGAGAGATAGTTTCTGGCTTCCGTCAGAATCCACAGTTGGGGTGGCGAGCCGTCTGCACTCTTCTTTAACATTTATAACCAGTTGGTGACGGCAAATCATCGGTAGCTCAGCAGAGCTCGTGAATGAACTTCCTCCAATCTGAAGCCATCTCTTAAGTTAGATAAGCTTGTTGTTGCGGCGTTCCTTTACCGGTTTCAATACTGCCGCGTGCAATTTCCAGGCGAAAAGATTTTGCTGGCTGGTCAGTTTGGATAGTAAAAAGTCTAGACTAGCCTCAGTCGTCAACAGCGTTGCATTGCGATGCCCCAGTGTTTCCAATAAGCTGATAAGCTGCATTAGCTGCATTAATGCTGACTTAGTTTTGGGCAATGTGAATCCTCGTTCTGTAACGGATTATCGGATAAACTGACTTTTGCAAATGGCGCAAATTGAAAACCCGACAGTTGCTTCCAAGTGGGCGACAATTGACCGATTTGCACTCCAGAAACGGAAGTAGCGTTGATTGTTTGGCAGACGGTGCTCGGACTGGAGCAGTAACCAGTTTCGACTGCTTCGACGGAGCAGCGTCCGACGGTGCTGATTCTGAAGATTATGTTTGTTTCCGAGGTCCCGCCACAATCCAAGTGTTGAACCACCTTTGCACGAAATAATTTGCGAGCACTTCAAGCATTGAACGCGCTCTTCTGGAAGCTTTTTGATTTCTTTCCATATGTCTGCCATTTTTATTTGTACACCTAGAGAACTCCACGCTATTGCTTACACTTTATTGATAATACATGTACTTGCTATTTACCCGCAAAGCTCAGTGTTTCTTTCTTCAAAGTCCGCAATATGATGAGTAACTTTAGCACTTCAGACTCCAAAGAAGGAAATGATCGGACTTGCTAGCTCTTTTGCGGTAAGACTAAACGTGTCCTGGCAAGACAGGAAATGGCTACAGCTCAGGCTAGAAGCCGTCAGAAAAAGGAGTTTGCTTATAGGGCGCTTGAAATAACTAACTCTTCTTATCCTGATAAGGACGGTTGAGATTTTGCAGCAATGACTCAATCAGCAGTGCACTGAAAACACTGGATAGCAATTCTTCAGGTGAATGGAGACAAACCTTCTGGTTCACTTTTTCCTTATGTCGTTCACGAAGGCCGTGAACAAACTGCTGAGCCAAACCATCACAAACGAAATCAGGAAGTGATGACGTCCTTAAAACGATCATAATGTACTGTGAAATCTTTTCCGAGACTTATGCTTGCACACGAAGTCATATGTTTGTCTAACTACGAACGAGAAATCAGTTCCTAAAAAGAACCTCACCACTACTGCGGTGGAATTCAAAACTAAACAGCACATATGCATTGCACATCAATGCACAGCACATGATTACCTCTTTCCGATAGTTATGTTGAATTGCATGAGCGTTCACTGAATCATTAGAAATCATCAAAGGAAGTAATTGTTTACAAAGGCTGTTACGCCCTACTTCCGACTCAACGATGAGTTTTTGTCAGCAGTCAGCAACCGACCTATACATAGCAATGCCGCTCGCGAGAAGGTAACAACCGAATGTCATCCGAAGAAATATCAGCCCAGCTACGAGCATTTGTGGGCTTGCCTGTTGCATAAACTTTAGGGCAGAGCAAAATGAAGTATTGTTTTTCACTTCATTTAGCTCTGTCCGAAAGTTTATGCGAAGCAAAATAGGGCACAGGAGGGCGAGGGGTTTGAAACAGTTCATTCAGCACCTGGGACATTTGATGAAGAAGCTGTATGTAACCTATATTTAGAACTGCTCATGTTCAAACGTAAATCCCTCTTCTTACTTTTAATCCATCTGAACATTCCTTAAGAAACGAGCATTGGACTCCGAAAATTTCATAGCGATGGAATAAAGTTCCCAATTACAAGGGACTTATTAAAAGCATGCAGATTGGTTTCCGATCATGAAAATGTTTTCTTCAGCGGCGCAATCTGTACTTAAATTGACAACATTGTATGAGTGCAATTACGTGCATGTGTACGAAGGCGAAATGAAATAGACCAGTTCACGATTTGGTGCAAATGTCAATTTCCTCAAACGGCTCCTTCGTTTTACCCACCCCGCTCTCGAAAACAATCAACCAAAACATAACTAGAAATTAGAAGAAAAATTAGTATCTTCCATTTAATTCCAACTACCTTTGCTTATCTGCTACAGATACGCGTATTTCGTCTACAATGTGCAGACTTCTTCAGTGTCTCGTACTAATAAGTCGACTTAAAGATTTTTCAACGATTTTTTTACTATTTTTCGTCATTAGTCACTCGTCAGCTGGCAGTATAAATGGAGTAAAGGAGATTTGGGGCGATGGCAACATTCTATCATCCCAAAGGTGTTGAACAAATCTTGGTTTAGGGGGATGGATGTGGGTCGAGACTTCATTCGTTTCATGTCTCGCCTCATGTCCAATCATTATTCTTTGAACGCTCATTTATACCGGGTTGGGCTGAGCGACAGCAATCTCTGTGAGTGTGGACAAGGCTATCAGGACGCAGATCACGTTATTTGGTCTTGTGCTGAACATCGTGGAGTCAGATCGGGGCTTTATGATTCCCTTCGGGCTCGAGGTAGACAACCCAATGTGCCAATTCGAGATATTTTGGCTGTACGTGATTTGGAGTACAGGAAACTCATTTATGTGTTTTTAACTAACATTAGCCTTAGATTGTAGTTAGTTCAACCTGTATGTTTACTTTGAGTTTTTTTTTATATGTGTATGTGTGTGTGTGTTTTTTTTCTTTTTCAAAAAATGTTCAAGTCAAAAGAAAACCATAAGTTGTATAGTTAAAAGTGTTTAGATAATTTAGAATTTAAATTTAATGTGTTATGTAAACCATACTTTGAATTCCCACCCTCTTACCCATCCGTAATTTGTAATTCCTATTAACCTCGAGACGTCCGCGAGTATTCGGCTCTATCCTCCTAACTTTAGTTTTAAGATAAATGATGTATAAAAGTATGAAAATTTGGCTCTGTAAAGTTAATTCGATTGAGCCTGTACAAATAAATGATTATTAAAAAAAAATACAACAGGCTAGATTTTGGCAGGAACCTGGCTTCAATTTACTTGAATTTCCCGAAAAAAAATTTCTTATAGGTTTACAATCAAATGGATTGTAACCATACAATAAAATCAATAGTATGTATAATTAAGTGTATTGTTCCCAATTCGATCGAATATATTCGATCCAGTTGGCAGCTATCTATAAATATGACGAAACGTTAAATGGTATGAACGGTATGAGCCAGCCGGGTGCTCATCTTCACTAATGTGTGCCGCAAATGCATAACTAGCAACAATAGCATGACCAGTTACCAGTCTTTAGCAAATAATTGGTTGAAATTATCTGCTAATAACTTGCTTAGGTGACGTTGGTATTGCTGACTAATGTATTGTTGAACAATATTAGCAAAGATGTAAGGGAAGGTCTATTAATTATGTTACGCAGTAAGGGGTCAGAGGGGTTGAAAAAACGTGACGATCCATACAAAAAAATTGAAGGTCCATTCAAAAAACATGAAAAGGGGGTGGGGAGGTTATAAAAAAATAATGTTTGCGTAACGTAATTAATGGACGTTCCCTAAAAAGATCATTCAACAGTTTCAAAAAAGACCGATCAAACATGGATCATTGAAAATCCGTCCTCTTTAGGATGACCAATTCGATTTTCCTAGATAAAGAGTTTGTTTGATTGAAATGTATTCGATTTTTTGTCAATGGGCTCCCTTTCCCTTCGCCGCATACCTTATACCTTGAATACAGTTTCAAACATGGCTTGAAATTGTAAACGGTCTCTATGTTATTACGAAGCGCAAATATAACGCAAGCTTACGGCAAGAGTAGCATGTCAAATAGAAATTTTACAAAAGGCGACCGTATTTTGAATATCTACACACAAGCTTGGACATTTCTGGCATCAATGGGTGAAGATTATAGACACTTTTGCTCTGTTGCTTTTAATGCGATCAACTAATCTGTAAATGATATTTAACACAGAAAATCTTAAAATGTCTTATTTCTTTCAGTTTCTCCTATTCTTAGCAGAAGCTACTGTGTAACATTATCTTAACCTACCATCCAGTCTAAGGTTAGTTTAGTTTTGGCATCCAATTTTGTCACCACATACCTGGCTTTCCGTTTGTTTGGTGCCTTGGATAGTATCTATCGGGATACATAAGCATTTCCAAATGACCCTAAGCCAGCAAAATCATAGGCACTTTTCAGAGCCACCACAATTTCAAGAAAAGAGTTAATTTTCCCGAACAAAATACTTAGAGGGTGTCAGTTTAGAAGCCAGCAAGTTGAAAACCATGCTCACCAACCTTTATGATGCGTCAAAACGTCACTGCAGAACGCAATGACAGATGCCATCGAGGCTGGGACGACCTGTCAATAGGTTTTTCCCAGAGGACTGAGAAAAGCGTTACACGCTCGTTCGAAGGTCCTCAAAATTGAGTGAAAATCTACTCAATTCAATTAAAACCGGACCTACCCCAGGTTGAGTAAATGAGCCAAAACTCAGTTTTAAGTAAAATGTTTATATATTTTGATTAGAGTTACTCCTACTCATTGCCATTAATTTAAAATGAGAAAAAAAAGAGTAAAAGTTAAGCAAAACAAACAAAAATCAATCCTTATTATCTTTCAAATTTAAATAATGGGAACTCAAAACTTTGAAGGCATATAAAAATGTTCCATAAAGTTTTATTTTCATTTATTTACATGTTTAACAACATGATTGTCATAATCAATCCATACTTGGTCTTCCACATGAGCAGCTTCTTTGAATCTGCTGGTGAGCTCGGTGGGCTGGTGGTGAGTCTATTGAATGCGGATACACTATCGTCAACTTCAATCCTCGCTTGAATTAACATAAATAATCCACGAATAAAAGTGTTAACAAATTCAGTTAAATGAGGAAATATTTCTAAAAATTTCCAACAGTAATCCCTTATAACACCATAGAAAAGCCACTGCAATAAAGAAGAAAACTTTTATACAGTAAAACATCTGCATTATAAATAATGATTGAAAATTAACCCAACCAGTGAACCTTGGGGTCTATCTGGATTACTCGTCAATTGTGGAAACAATCATTCATGTTTCCGACCCAAGAGTTCTTACTCTTTTGCAGTAGGACCGCCCTAAATAATAAGTTTCATTTAATTTAAGAACAGTACCATCACAGAGAACAGACATCCAAGCTAGAGTGCCTTCCGGGTGTAAATTTCTTTAACTGCCATTTTAAAATTACAGCTAGTTTCCGTTAGTTTTGGTGATTCGTATATAGATGGCACCACCAACGCGCATTGAGATTTGATAGTCTGTCAATTTTAGTTTGGTGAAACCTAGACTAGGCGGCGGTGATTTTCCAACGAATTGCTTTTAAAAATTTACAAAGTAAATTGGGAAAAAAATGTTCGAGCCTGGATGTCTGTGCTCTGTGGTACCATTACATATTGCAATATTATTTACTCATCTGAGATCATCAAAGATTCATTTTAACATAGCACGGCAAGCAATTCTTGTAACAAAGCTGTAAATATGTAATAAAGGAATTTAAATTTGTTAGGTTACACCAGAAAACCAATTACCTTTCAATTTGCAATTTGGTCCCGCATTCACTGCGGCTGAAACCTGTTTCATTGTTTTACAATTTCTTAACATTTCAAATTTGATTATTCACTTCGGAAACATAAACTTCTGATTTTCGCAAACGCCATCTTGAACTATTTGAGTCGATACAAGTAGAAAACTTAAACTGTTAATTTGAGCCTTTTTATTTTCGATTGAGTTGATGTTACTCAAATTTATAAATATAATTTACTCATGCGTTGAGTAACTAAAACTCAGTTTTTGGTACTCTTCAACGAGCGTGTAGTTCTTGAAGCCTGCCACTTTTGGTGGGCTGATAGTGACGATTTTAACATTTTTAGCTCGGTTCACGATGGATTGTGTTCGGAAGCGTAATATCTTTTCTGGTGGGAGAAACATTTCTTTCATTTGCCTAAATAGTATAGCTATGTTACATAAATCCAGAGGTCTCCATTTATAAAATCAATTTATAAGGAGAAGCTTACAGGAGAAGCTTCATGCTTCGCGATGAAGAAAACAAATTCTTATCGAAAAATGCCAAAAAGTGCCGAAAATTTATCAAGTGAGTAGCTGTTTGCATTGTGCAAATGTGTTCTCAAAACCTCCTCCGAAAGAATTCTTCTATACCAGTGCCAAAGGTTCTAACTTATCATCGAGACCTCCCATCTCATTCAGGGAAGAATTCATCCGTCTAAAGATTCAGCATTTGTTTCTACCGAACAACGATTTAATGATCTCGGGCCTTTAGACTTTGCTGACATTATGTATCATTTGCGAATGTTCTGTCATCGACGCCTTTTTCTAAATATGGAGACCCAATAAAATTTACAACCATTGGATTTATCGTTGTCTGGTATTGAAGAATCTCCTCTTGCTTGCTCCATCCGTAACAAAGAAGTCAATCTTTATAATTTGATAGAGGGAACATCACAACGAAAATGTTTTACGTCCAAGATCAAAAGTGCCACCGACTTCACCTGCCACCGTAAAATATGTAAGGTTTGCCTTAATTATCACACTCATCAATGTTAGTGATCCTCATAGGACTGAGATATGCGGAAATTCAATCCTACGGTTTGGCAACGGTGTTCGTTTTGTTTACAAAAGCTGCTAACACTTCCGCAGAGTAAAATGTTACAGTTTTATGCGTGACTTTGTCGTTGTCAGCTTTTATTGTTTACATTTATAACGTACAAGTAATTTGTTTATTAAATATTTAAAAAACTATTAACTCTGAAGTGTATTGCAAAGTTTTTCACAAATCGCGGAGGTGTTAAATCATCAAATTGCGTCTACACAAGCTTGAATATTGTTGGTGTACACCAATGTATCACCGTATATATACACTACAAAATCGAGACAAGACTGGAAGCGGGTTGGCCGGACACTATCGTATGGACGACTAGTAACTTTCCGAATCAAATTCAATTTTCGTAAAAAATAGATCTAGTCAAAAATTGATTAGATCCTCTTTTTACGAAAATTGAGTAACTTTTCCGTATGAAAAAAAGGGATAGTAATACAAAAGAAAGAGGGGGTGTTTTGAGCGTGTACTCCGAGGATCACTAATCAAGGTTAGTTGTACTAACTTATCTTATTCTTAAAGCCGAGCTTACAGTACAATCACCATCTCTAGCGAGGGAACAATTTTTCTTAGTTGTTCCTAGACTCATCTTATCATTAAAATTAACTGTTTTGGTACGTGAAACATAAAATTCAACGTCTTTAAAAATTGAAAACACTGAGTTGTAATTCCTCGCCACTTAATTAATCTCACTGAAGAGTGTAGGGGTAATCAAGGTGAATTTAATATTTCAGGTGGTCTATTTTCTTCAGTTGGTAGAGAAGACGGGTGGAGTAGCGGGGTATCAAATGAGATTTAGCAGTGGAGCGAAAGAGTAAGGAATACTCAATAGTGTATTACGCACATAATGACAGCTGTTGATTGCAACTTTGCCTAGGAATGAAGAGGTATAAATGAATGTAAACAATATTGGCTAAACGTTTTGTTTACAAACATTACCGCGTGCACTTTCCCCCCCGAAATATTGATAAATCAGCTTCCTTCAAAGCGAGTATCACGTCAACATATTTCTGCCAGTTCTCTACTAAGCCTGCATTTGGAATCGCCAGTTTTTACACATTGAGGATGTATGCTAGTTTCAAGCATGATTTGTTGGTTTTCTGTGTAATAACAGCTGGTGTGGCAATAACGGAGTAGCAACCTCGGGCCGTCAATCATGCTCATGCTCAATTTGAAATAAAAATTTATAACAAAATAATTGGTACTTCAAGAGACCCCTAACTTAACTACTAAAATATTCTGTTGTTCGGTAATTTTAGAATTATCTATAAAATACATAGACAAAAGTACAGAGCTCAAAATAGTAGTGTGAATTGCTGTTGAACATCATGCACAAAAATGGAGCGTCACAAAACTTACAAATTAGCATTATAAATCGTCTAAAGATCTGGGACATTCCATGCATTGCCGATAATGTTGTTAACAAAAGCTCGTCTTTATTACAACCATTTCATGCAAGTTGCTACTACGTGTAGAAAAAAAATACAATTTTAAATATTTACATCACAATGACAATTCAAATTTTCTTTTTGTCTAGATTCAAATTTTCTACGCTGAAATTTTTCTATGAACGGTTCGTCATTGTTTTTTCAAATAAAACTGATTGATATATTATTTATGTGAAAGTAATGACCACCTTAGTTTTCATTTTTACAGAAAGAAGAGTTTCACAACTTCAGTTTTGTGTAAAACAGCTTCACTTTAAAATTTTCTACACAATATGTTCAGCATATTATGCTGAATATGTACTTTCCATTTATATTTGCGTTCTTAACCGCACAGCTCGAAAAAGTAGTGTGAATTTCTGTTCAATATCATGTTGATAAATGGAGCATCACAAACCATAAAAAAATGCATTATACATCGTGTAATGTGGTGGACATTCCATACATTGCCAATAATATTGGGCATGAGCTTGAGCATGATTGACCGCCCACGGATGCAATTCCGTTATTGCTAGATCAGCTGTATTTACACGAAGAACCAACAGATGATGTTTGGGACTAACATACATCTTCAATGTGTAAAAACTGGTGATCCATTATAAAGCAATACCGGCGCCGACCGAGCCCGAATGCTGGTCAAATAGGGAATGGGAAGGAATGTGTTGACATGATACTACACACTACCAAAATCTCGTGTAAATTTCTGTCCCTGAGACCGACACATGCAAGCGTCCTTTAGCGCATAAGAATGTGTTGAAAGAGATGAGAAAATAAATTCAACCGAACACATCTTTTGTCGAATTGCGTTTGTGTCAGTTTCAGGAGACATAATTTTACACGAAATCTTTCTTTACGTTCCCCGATTATTACATTCCCCGACTTTACGTTTCCGGACTATTTACAAACATGGATTAGGTCTCGTGTAAAATTCATCATTTCTAAGTGTGTAGCTTTGGAGGAAGCCGAGAAATCCTCTGCACTTTCACGAGAAATCACTGGGATGTTGAATAGTTGGGGAAAGGTTAGCAGCAGGGTTCGTTTTGGTTAACGATACGCTGAAAGTATGTAGCGCTTTTCGCCAAAAGCAATGGGCCGCTTCAATGTGACAGCTCTCTTCGATGTCCTAGATCACGGCCAAGTCCTGCTGGACCCACAGCTGTTGCAGTCGGCACTCGTCAAATCAAAATTCACTTTGGCACGGTTTGGTATATATCTCTAAAATTTAGTTCTAGATATTGGCACTTTATTTCTGCTCAGATTTTTCGTCGTCAATATTCTTCCTCAAACGTAGCAATCGCCAGCCCAGGTTCGATGCAAGCAGCAGCAGCGTTTTGAACGACCAAACACCAGACCCAAGAATGGACACTTTTTACAATTCACTTTTTCCACTGTTATTACCTTTCGACCGGGCTAAAAAATAACACTAATCGATTCCGGACGACCGTAACTTTATAACTTCAATCTTGCTAACCAAATTTTCGCCGTTTCTAAGCGTAAAAATTGCACTTAATTTCACTGCCACCGAGAACCGTGATCCTAGACGTCAGCTTTTATAGACTTCTCCTCCTGCTAATAATCATCGATTCATTCGCGACAAAGCGGAAAAACACCCTAACTTAATAATTTATGTCTGCGTGTCACAATACTACCACTAATTAACAAAACTAATCTTATGTAACTCCTCTTCCGGGTGCGGGGGCGAAGCACAAAAATAAAATGGGGAAATACTACCGGCAATCACACATTTCGGGAGGGAATGGATTGTATTCACTATTTCTTACACAATGCACGCAAAGATTATATCATTTCACTTTTTGTTTGATTTAAATACCGAATTATTGTTTGATTTTTTCGCGAAAATGACGGCACAAAAATAAAACATGTCAGTTTCAAAGCACGGCTTGCTGTGATCCCCTCCATAAAGGGCGATACGGTCAAAATTTGGTCAATATCAACTTGACGTATTTCTTTCAATTTTGCATTTAAAAAACCTGAACACCCCTCATTTTGAAGGTGTGTGTGTGTGTAGAATGTTGCTCCTATTTTGATTTTGGAATTCACTCTTCAGTTGTCAAAATGCCGTCCAAGCAAGAAGAGCAGCGTATCAAAATTTTGCTCGCGCATCGCGAAAATCCGAGCTACTCGCACGCAAAGTTGGCAAAATCGCTAAAAGTTGCCAAATCAACCGTTACAAATTTAATTAAAGTGTTTGGGGAACGTTTGTCGACAGCCAGGAAGTCTGGATCGGGGGGAAATCGAAAACCGGAAGCCGCTGAGACGACAAAGAGAGTTGCCGGTAGTTTCAAGCGAAACCCTAACCTATCTCTCCGAGATGCCGCAAATAAGCTGGGTGTATCGTCTACAACCGTGCATCGAGCCAAAAAACGAGCCGGACTATCGACTTACAAGTAGGTAGTGACTCCAAATCGCGATGATAAACAAAATACGACGGCCAAAGCGCGATCCCGGAGGCTGTACACGACGATGCTGACGAAGTTTGACTGCGTGGTAATGGACGACGAAACCTACGTCAAAGCCGACTACAAGCAGCTTCCGGGACAGGAGTTTTATACGGCAAAAGGAAGGGGAAAGGTAGCAGATATTTTCAAGCACACGAAACTGTCAAAGTTCGCAAAGAAATATCTGGTTTGGCAAGCCATCTGTACCTGTGGCTTGAAAAGCAGCATTTTCATAGCTTCCGGGACTGTCAACCAAGAAATTTACGTGAAAGAGTGTTTGAATAAACGTCTGTTGCCTTTCCTGAAGAAACACGGTTGTTCCGTACTGTTTTGGCCGGATTTGGCATCTTGCCATTACGGTAAAAAAGGCCATGGAGTGGTACGCCGCCAACAACGTGCAGGTGGTTCCCAAGGACAAGAACCCTCCCAACACGCCAGAGCTCCGCCCAATTGAGAAATACTGGGCTATTGTCAAGCGGAACCTAAAGAAGACCAAAAAAACTGCTAAGGACGAGCAGCAGTTCAAGGCAAACTGGCTTTCAGCGGCGAAGAAGGTGGACAAGGTGGCTGTACAAAATCTGATGGCAGGGGTCAAGCGTAAGGCCCGGCAATTCGGATTTGGAAAAGCGGAAGCCTAACTGAATATTTTTCCTGAATTTTATACTAATTGAACTTGAAAAAGAAATTTAATTTGATTTTTTAAATAAACGATTTCACCGATTTACACGCGTTTTCCCTTGACCAAATTTTGACCGTATCACCCTTTACATTGCCAATAATATTGTATTCATAAACACGTCTTTGTTAGAAGTATTTCATGCAAGTTGCTGCTTTGTGTGGGTTGAAATAAAATTTTAGATGCTCTAATATTTACATCCCGATGAAAATTTAGGTTTTTGCAGTGAGAATTGTAACCAAATCGTTGTCGAAATGTTATTAAATCGATCACGAGAAGCACTGCATTTCAAGCTCTCGCACGGCCAAATTAGAGATACGACTATGTTTTGGATATTGTTGCAATGCCTTTTCATCCGAACAATATGCAGTTAGTTTCCAACAAATTGAACAACCCTATCCGTTACCCCTTGAATCTCAATTAACCGTTATGTTTCCATTTTGTTTGTACCGGCCTGCCAGCAGATGTCACCCCGACAGTGGTAAATTTATTTATCTACACTGAGAAAATCAGAAACTCGCATAATTCTTTACAAAAGGCATCCTTCGGGATCAAAAAACAACTAACCGTGGACAGTGTTCAATTTTCAGTCCAGTTAGTTGGTTCGTTCCTGAAATATTGAATTTAATTCTCAAAGTTCCATACATTTTGAAACAGAAGCTGCTCGCCACCTGGTGGTCAGTGCTGGCAGTAGCTCGACTCACTAGTCAATTGGCAGTTCGAAAAAGCAACAACAGAACACAAATTGTAGTGAGTTCCTACCTATTTTCCCCGTCCACGATTGCTGCCCATTGTTGCTCTCCCTTTCGCATTGCCAACCGCATCGTCGTCGTTAGTGTTTGACGAGAAGCAGCACTAATTGAAACGAGCAAAGCTCTTATAGCTAAGCCACTGCCGTCCTACCGACGTCGCGTCCGTCCCTGGTGGCCATTTGATTTCGGATTTTTTGCTGCACGAAAAAAAAAAATGAAATTCCAACAAGATTCAAACCATAAAAAGACTACAGCTTGGGCTTATGCTGATTGCTCATACAAATTTCGGAACGAGCGACAACAACCCGCTTCCTGAAGCTGGAAATGACAACGGCGGTTCTCGTACAAAAGCAACAGCGATCGTTATCATCACGAAGACAACGAAGACGACGACGACGACGATGACGATGATGACGATCAATCTCCTTTCCTGGGAGATGCTGTTTCCTTCGTTCGTTCGCTCGCTCGCCTGGTAATATCGTTTCCATTTCCGATTGCGGTGCTCGCCATCACCATCGTCTGTCCTGGGAAGGGGAATGGGAAGGGGAAGGGGAGGGCGAAGCAAATGATTATCCTTTCCTGCCTTGCCGGTTCGTCAGAAATTCGTCCGAAAAAAGGAAATTGGTGCTTGAGGACGAAGAAGGATGCTACGCTTTCTTGCAAATCAAGGGAATGTTGTAGGAAGTACCAGGGTGATGCGATGGGCGTCGGGAGATAACTAGAATGACCTTGGTTGAGTGAAAGTGGGCTTCCGATGCGGCGATGGAGGGAGTGGCGATAGTTGGAATGCTCGTTTGAAGTTTATTTCCGTAATGCTTTCTCGAGCTACTGAAGATGATTTCGGAATGAAAGAGGTTTCTTTTCTATTTTGAATTATCCTAAGTACCAAGTCAGAGTTCAAAAGCATCTTATATCCGCATAATGATTCCGACACAATTTATACAAACATTCCATATTTCTCCCAAACAAACGACTTCCGGCAGCCGACGATGACAATCAACTTGAACTTTTCCATGTTGCTTTAACGACCCCACCCGGATCACTAATCCGGACTGCATGTTGTCAGCATGCTCGAAAAACCGGACTGAACTTCACAGCCGAGCAGGACGGGACAAAACGAAAGCTCGGATGGCAGAGAAAAAAAAGTAATTAAAAAGGCTTTCAAAAAGCAGTTCCTATAGCGATAAACTCGTAAACTTGCCCCATAGCCTAGACTTGTTCACCCGCTGAGCCAAGGCGCTAAGTTTCCGTCCGTCGCTCTGACGCAGTTTAGGGGTCATATTAAACTTGCTTCTTTAGAGAAGAAACCCCCGAACTGGGCAGGATGGGAAAGTGGAAAATCACTGTTTAAAATCTGTTTGTGTGCGGAAAATAAAGAAAGCCAACCATACGGACCTGATGGGCAAAAAAGTAGACCCGCCAGAAGAATGGAATCCTTTTTCTTGGGATGTTGAAATCACGTTTCGTTAGTTTCCGGCTTTTGGGGCTTGGAAGGCGAGAACGGAACGTTAGACATTCTGTCAGAAAGAAAAGGACAAAAACGACCGCAATCCTACTGTCGTCACACACACACACAGACACATACACACATACACGACCGACCGCCCGACGTCGTGGCCGCATAGTTTTGATATGAGAGGTTAAAAGCAAAGGAAAATTAAAACGTCCCAAGTCACCCGCTGAGGGGAAATTTATTCACACATTTCTTTCTGGTCCGGGGGATCCTTATTCGTGTGTTGCTCGGTTGACATTAGTGGAAGGCAAATTTAGTTTTCATTCCGGGCTGCAGGAGCAGGAGGTTGACGGTCAATCTTTGGTTTAGCCAGATAAGATAGAGTGGGTCGGTTTGACTGCAATCGGTGGTCTAGCATTTTTTATCTCAAAATAATGATATGCTGTTATCAGAATTATTAGCTACTCTGTCAATCGATACTCAATTTCTCGTAGTATAAAGAAAAATTGTTCTTTGGCCGACACCGAAAAGTCTTTATACGACGACTAATTTCAACAACAACACACTTTTAATAATTTTTGAATTGGGGAACATGGTTGGTATAGGAAAGAGAAAATGTAGATAATAATCAACCAATATGATTCCTATCAAGATTTTAATCACAGATATATTAATGAATTTTAACACACGCGTTAAATTTCACGTTGTTTACATGTATGCAAAAACAAGCGTAAACAACTAAATTGCTTGTATTTTTCATACAGCAGACTAAATTCAGGCATTATCTGGCTTAAATCTATGAGAAATATCAGATGGGATTTTGCCAAATCCAGCATTCTATTCATGTGCCGAAAAGTAGATATTTCTTACAAACTGTGTACGTTTTGAATTCCACAGTGTCATTCTTGATGAGGCAACAACATTGAATGCGGGATCTTCGATTGAATTCTTTCAAATTAAATTGAAAAACCGATACACACTCATTCGCGTTCTAATCGTTCTGCTATTTATTAGTGAACCATTTTTTAGTCAGTGTTGCGAACAGCAAAACAATGAAAATTTTCAGCATAGCTCAGAAAAGTCGTGTAAACTGCAGTTAAAAACAGATAAAAAGAAACATTGAATTTTCTCCGTTATCTAATGCACATAAGCTAGATTTGGCAGAAAATAATTGGATATTTTATGTAAGTTTACGTCAAATAACGCCTGAATCCAGTATGTTGTATGAAAGATTGCACACATTGTTGTATGGCGCAACAAAGACTGCAACCGATTTCGTTGCTTACGCCTCCATTGGTTTGGAATCAAACGAGTGGAAATTTTATGCTCTTTTCTGGGTACGTAAAATTTTACCGAATTCTCAACAACTGAATTTTCGGTAAATCAGTTTAGCGAATTTCGGTTTTTTTTTACAAATTCTCATTAATTTTTTACAGATTACTGTAAATTCGGGTTACCGAACGTTTAGCTGTTGAGAATTCGGTAAAAATTAACAAACATCTGTAAAAAAATCGAAGTGTGTGTAAGTGTGATAGTATAATTATGTTATTAAAGACGTATATGGGTATTACGTCAAAACCTAAAACCTAATAACTTTAAAAAAAAATATCTCAAAAAATAAAATAAGATTCAAAAATAATATTTGTTATAATGGGTGTACCAGCCGACCTAAAAAAAAAAAAATATAAAATTACCCTCTAGTCAGACACCATGATAATTACAAAATACAAACACAATCAATGTTTTGACGTAGCACTCCGGCTTTTTTTTCTATATTGGAATACAACTAAAAAAGAATCAAATCACGACGATCACGAAAAGTGGTTAGGTTTTTTAGCGTTAATATGTCAGTCGTTTCTTCTAGGATTTTCAATTTTTGTTGCGCCGATTCAATAGAGAGATTTCAATAGAAGACATTGAAAAATCCTTAAATGTTAAGCCTTGTCTTAAAAACTATATTAATAATGCAATTTGTCAGAAGTAGATAATTTCCCATCAACATGAGAGGCTCTAGGGGTGGATCGCAGCAAGCGGTGCTTTGAAAATGACGTGTTTTGCTTTTGCTGCGTCGTTTTCGCGGAAATAAAATAAAAAATATTCCTTCATTCAAATAAATGGTGAAATTATAGTTTTTCCGAGTACTTTCCGTCGGACGTTGTGAATGGAATCCCTCTCATAGTGTGTAATGGTCGTGTTTCTTGACATGGATTGTGCGTCGGTAGTTTTTCCCCATTTTTTGTTTTTTAGTGCCCTGCTCCCGCATCCGGACGCGCTTTCCAGCATCAGATAAGGAAAATTATCATAAATATTCATGCCAGGATCAACTAAGTCCATTTTTGATTCTGGAAGTGTGAAAACTCTTAACATATCCATTTGATATATGGAGATTTTCATGCGAGGCTTATTGTATATGAAGATGACCTCAGAATGTACGTGTAGGAACAGGCATTCTTGAAATGGGTCGTCGGATTTTCAATAAATAGAGCTATCACCTTCAATCTCCAGGGTTAAAAATGTTTGCACATAGAGATCACATATAAATTACTGAAGAAATGCAGACAGGTTTCTTCCGTAAACGCACTGCCGGTCAGTGGGAGATCGATTGTAAACACATAAACACACACACACACACACACACACACACACACACACACACACACACACACACACACACACAACATGAGAGGCTCTAGGAGTGGACAGTAATTTATTGCTAGATCGAATAGAAATGGAGAGAAAGTATTGATAGTTTCGTTTAGCGTTACGGCAGGCTTTGAAATTGAAAACAAAAAACAAGTTGAAAACGAGCGAAGGTCGTATGAACGTATATTAATTCAAAGAATATTGAATTGTACAATGAAAATGGCTTTTTCTCAGTAAGCGTAGTCATACGTCATCATTTTGAACAGCTCCATTGGCTGTTTCTTGTAGTTTCCAATACAAGAATACAATTTTCCAAAGTCATCATATTTTTTCTTTTAACTGAATTTAATTATCTTTCACTTGGTTTCTTAACATTTTAAGTTTACTCAGTGATTCAAAAGTTACGATTTCTTGAAAAAGCCATGTTCAGAAAAGAAGTTGAAAAATAATCAATCGTCATCCTAATGCAAAAACAAAAAAAAAATGTCTAATGTTTTGCGATGAGAAAAAAATTCACAAGATTCTGAGACCCACTTCATCTGTATTTTGTGAGATGTATGTATGTATAATAAACATGAATAAAAACGAAAAAAGATTAATGTATTAATAAATATATAAATTAATTAATAAATGGGTAACTGAATAAATTAAATAATGAATAAATTGACGAAATATTATTTGTATGATTTATTTAATATGAAATCAATGATTGAAAAAAATGAACAGGTATGTTTTTAATCAAGGAAAGATTTATGATTTTATTAATTAACAAATACAGTAATCTATCATTGAAAAAACAAATTATCAAGTGTATGAATACATCTAGAAAAAAATGAAGAAACATAATTTCATATATGAATAAATAAAAATTTAAATTTATTAATAAATAAATAACGGAAAGGCTGTTATAGTAAAAAATATACATTAAATTATATAAAGAACTAGATAAGTGCATAAAATAAATTATATGCCATGAAAATATTTAAAAAGTTATGTCGACAAGAATTAACAGAAATCAGTTGGAGAGGTATATAAAAGAAGAAATTAGAGTTTTTTATTTATATTTATTTATAAATTTAAAAAAAAATAGTTTGGATTAAATTATAATGAGATGAATTATGTAATTTAATCTTAGAAAACAAAGAAAGAATGTTAGTAGGTA